>JACGCM010000431.1:0-18841 GCA_014058105.1 Kingdonia uniflora | reverse complement strand
AATTGTGGAGGCTGGTCAGAATAGTGTTCTTGATGATGTTGATGTTATTATATTGTTGAAGAACCCTCTCTCTCAATGCCCATGTCCATCTTCCTCAAACTGATTTTCTGAGGTAACTAGATATTCTGTGATTAATACTAACAATATTCCTGAGTCTATTAATTGTGACAGATATCAGCTTCCACCACGGAGTAATCGTGGAGTGCCAGCAGAGAGATTTTCACCAGAACCTATAAAGAACTCACATATCCGATTGCTCATTATGTGTATACTCACAGCTATCAGAGTCTTCTAAGGCCTTTGTCAATAATATGTCTACAATGCATATTCCCACTAAAGTAAGTGAGGCATTCTTGGATGTAAAAATGGGCTGTAGCTATGGAAGAAGAAATGACAATAAGACATGGAATTAGTATCATTACCGGAAGGGAAGAAAACTGTTGGTTGTAGGTGGGTGTTCACCATAAACAAAAGTCAGATGTTCGATCGATAGGCACAAAGCAAGACTTGTAGCTCGAGGGTTCACTAAGACGTACGGTGTTGATTATGAGGAAACCTTCACTCCCGTGGCAAAAATCAATACTATACGAGTTTTGTTGTCATTGGCTGCAAATCTTGATTTACATTTACAGTAATATGATGTGAAAAATGCCTTTCTTCATGAGATCTAAAAGAAAAGGTATATATGTTATTGCTACCAGGATATGATGCTTCTCGTAATTTGGTGGTGTGGTGTGTAGGTTGAAGAAAGCTTTGTATGGCTTAAAACAGTCTCCGCATGCCTGGTTTGGTAGATTTTGATTTGCAATGAAGAAGTATGGTATAAACAAAGCAATGCAGATCATACTTTGTTCTTGAAGAAAGCAGATGATAAATTACAGCTCTTATTATATATGTGGATGATATGATAGTGACAGGGAATGATCTCACAGAAATGAGTAAATTGAAGGATTATCTTTCTTCTGAGTTCGACATGAAGGATTTGGGTGGGTTAAAGTACTTCTTAGGTATGAAGTTAGCCGTTCCAACAAGGTATCTTTCTGTCACAACGTAAATATGTGCTTGACTTGCTAGGAGAGACGGGGATGCTTGGTTGTGAGCCAGTTAAGTCTTTAATCGAGCAGAACCACGGCTTGGAGAAATGTTATGACCAAATTCCAACTAACAAAGGGCGATACCAGAGGTTAGTTGGATGCTTAATTTATTGTCTCATACAAGACCAGATATTGCATATGTTGTAAGTGTGGTAAGTAGGTTCATGCACAATCCGGGTAAGCAACATATGGATGTAGTTGTAAGGATCTTGAGGTACTTGAAATCAGCACCAGGGAAGGGCTTTTGTTTTCAAACATGGCAATACAGATATTCTTGGGTACTCGGACTCAGATTGGGTTGGAAAAGGAGATAGAAGATCAACGTCGGGTATCTTACCTTTGTTGGAGGCAATCATGTTACTTGGAAGAGCAAGAAACAAAAGGTTGTTTCTTTGTCAAGCGCAGAGGCTGAGTATCGAGCAATGGTGAAAGGCATTTGTGAACTGTTATGGTTGAAAAGCTTATAGGGGAGTTGGTTTTCTCTTCCGAAAAGCCTATGAAACTATTTTGTGATAACCAATCAACAATTAAAATTACTGAAAATCCAGTACAACACGATCGCACAAAGCATGTGGAACTTGACAGGAACTTTATTTATAAGAAGTTGGAGAACAAAGAAGTTGAAGTGCCATATGTTAGTACGAAAGTTTAGCTTGCAGATATGTAACCAAGGCCCTATCAAACTCGGCATTGTCGATTCCCTTGTCAAGTTGGGCATATATGACATATACGCTCCACCTAGAGGGGGAGTGTTGAATAGTGTGTACATCTATTGTATAGTTGTGCACAAACTGTTCCTCCTATATATAGATACCTCCCATATTTAGAGTATTGTAGTACAGCTGCAGTACAATATTGTAATCTATATAAACCTTGTATACAATGAAAGTAAATGCACAATATTTTACATCCTTTCTTCTCTCTCTCATTTTTAGTGTTTTTCGGTTTAAGTTCGGCCCACGTTCTTAACCAGTTCGTGTGGTAAGCTGGAATGTTGACTGGGGAAATGTGTTAAAAATGCGTGAGTCTGAGATAGAGGTAATTCAAGCTAGGTAAGCTCGACTTTGGGTGAGATCGAGGGATATGTCCTTACAATCGCCCCTCGCAACCGAAGTCACGAGTAGCTTTGGTTTAGAAATGATCAACTTGTAATCTAGGTTAAAATTCTTGATAATTGAAATGGAATAATGATGGTATTGACTGTGTGAAACTATGTGGGTTCTGGGGAATGACGGTTATTAAATGTGGATGCTGATACTGATATATGTGACGGTTATGATTAAAAAATTTACGTCTGTAATGAATGATGATGCTTGGTAAAACGTATCTACACATTATATGTAGGGTTATATAAATGATACCTGCATCGGATTTTGAAAGCATAGTACGCTTGTCCTTTGTAAAAATCCCCTAAATTTTTTTTAACAATGGTGAAGACTCGCAGTATGGTCCTTGAAGAGAGGATTGCATCTGAAATGTAGAGGTTGAAGTTAAAATACTTTGGTGATCAATCCTTGGAGATGTCGATACCCACTCCTATTCTTTCGATGTATCAAGGCATGTCGGAAGACAAAGTGATTAAAGCAGAGAAGGAGTTCTATTACAAGTGGAGGTTTCATGTCGTTATCTTGTCAGGTGAGGATCGGTGGGCCTGTCTCTGTACTCTTGCCAAAGGTAAGGTTAGGGCTTCATATGTAGGGATAGGCATAACTGCGGGGCAGTTATGCTAATTTTTTGTATCATCATGGATTTTAAGGTCGTACCATCTTCATCTCTATCAACTCTTTTGAGGTGGTGGTTTCAGAGGAGGGGGTGATGGTAGTGGAGGAGGAAGATAACCAGTAGGAGTCTGCTTCTGTATTTCCATCACATTTTGGCGCTCAGAAGACCTTTAGTTCAAGAATTTGGTTCTAGCACCGAGTTTACTGCTTGCTTAGTTTCCATTTGAAGTTTGAGTAAACTTTAACCAAACTCATGCGAGTGAAGCTCTTTGTTGATTCCAATTTTTGCTTTGTATTAGGGTGAATGATCACTGAAGCAAGAAGAACTGGAGGAGTTGATGCGTCGGCGCGCCTGAATAGCCTGTGACTTTTAAAATCAGTGAAATACTTGCTATCTGTAAAGTGCCTAGAGTTCGGTGCTGGACAAATAATATTTTTGTTGTATACCTGAGATTGATGTACTGAAAAACTTGTTATCTGTAAAATTGTATGTAATATTTTTGATATGAATAAAAATTTGTCATCCAATTATTTGTGTCATGTAGATAGAAAATGTTTCTTAGAATCGAACTAAATTGTGTAGGATGTATGAAATGAATAGAAATTTATAAGTATTGAAAATACTGTTGTTGTGATGTTTGAATAGAGATAAATACGTGCAGAAATTAATATTGTGATATAAGTATGATATTGTTGTATGTTTAAACTTGTGGGGGAGAAAAATTATAGAAAATATGTAACGCTGAAATTTAAGCTACTGCAGGTCGATAGAAGTGCATTGGAGTGAAGGGATAAGTTCAAATAGGATATTTCAAGATTCTGGGGTTTTCTGTTATGTGATTAAAGGTGAAAAACACATTTTTAAGGGGAAAGTGTGTAAAAATTGTACAAATAAGGGTAAAATGATTTGTAAAAATGGAGAAGGGATTAGGAGGGTATGGACTCGATCTCAGAGGATTCGTCATGCCGTAAAAGGACAGTTGGTTATAAAGATTGCTGAAGTACGGGTGATGAATTTTAGTGTGTGTTGCTATAATGTCGAGTTACCAGTGAGGGAGTGTCAGCTCAAAGGATTAGATGTAAGGTGTAGGGAACTTCAGTATGCCTATTATTTCTATGAGGTATGCTTTCGTAAATTGGTGAGGGATCTGGTAGATTGAGAAGAGATGGCTGGTTTGATTGCTGAGGTTGAGATCAAATTTAAAGATCGGAGGACTGATGAATAATGTGATCGGATGTTGTCGTTCAGGTTATTTAAGGTTGTTCTAGACATTGTGTAAAGTTTTTATCATAAGTAGAGATAAGTTTGTTGAAAGTAACATAAAAGATGTAAATCAATAGATCTTTTATAGTGGCAAATGATGTTTTGAGGCCGTGTGGAAAATAATTTTAAAAAGTTTCTCAGATTTGAAAATGACGTTATTATCACTATAAGTATGATAAATAAGGCAGAGAAACCAAAATGAGGAAATGCAGAACCTTCTAGTTTTGTTTTGTATGTAAAGCTGCAAAAATCTGATATCGTATAGGGTGAGTCATCATGAGTGTGGGAAGGTCAGAAAAAGATATGGAAATAGGAGAGAAAAATAGGTTAAAATATGAGGGGAGGGTAATGAGGGAAAGGCAGTTTTATTGGAAAGGTACAAGATGTCTAACTTGGATAGTGGAACGCCTCGGTTCCAAAACCAAGGATGGGTCGTATGAGGCACAATAACTGCCAGCCGCTAGAGAAAGAAAGGATAAATAGTGCTTCTTCCTTATCATTCAAACATTTTTTAACTTCTGAAAATTAGGAGAGCACAGAGAGAGCGAAGCGAAAAGATTGCAAGGGATTTGATAAGGAGTTATCTGAAGGTGATCACGGTCGAAGAGAGTGAAATATACTAGATCATGCAGGTGGCTATACAACAGCGTCGTGAGAGAAAGATTTGGCGCCACTGCAGATTCTTATTCGGACACTAAAGGTTAGTAGAAGCGTATACAGTATATATGTGTTTGTGCAAATCGTAATCGTTTTTATGCAAATCTTTAAAATAACTATTTATGGCAATCTATGTAATTTTGACATATACACAAAATATACAAAAGATATATGTTGCACGTAAATGATCGATGTATACGAAATAATGATAGATATCTGAACCTGTATGTAGGTCAGGCATGAGAGGCAATTGTGTAGGGTCAAAAATTTGCCTGTAGAAATCATTGTTGAGATGGATAGTTCACCTGTCAATGTGGTATCGACCTCTGGTTGGACGATTGAGTCTGATAGTGAGGTTGAAGCAGGATTGGAACAATTTTCAGGCTTTCTTGGCCAATTGATATCCTATCCTCCTGGTTTTGTTACCTTTAGAGAATTTTGTAAGGCTAAGACGGTTGTAGGAGGGACGTGGTGTAACTATGTAGAATACGTTGGTAGGCAGTTTAGGTGTTGTACGGTAGCTGCAGGGGAAGAGTATTTTTATCCGCTGGCTGATTTGGAAGTGGAAACACGAGATAGGGTTATATATAAATTGATCTCGTTAGAATATTTTAATGGGGGTGTTCGGAGTGACCTGCCAGAGGGTTTTTGTGTTACCCGTCTCAATTAGAGTACGGGTTGAGTCTTCCCCTTACCAATTTGGCGAAGGGGATTATGAATACGATTGGGGCATGTCTTGTTCAATTGAACGGGTATATGTGGGAGGTAATAACTATTTATGATCATCTGAATGAAAAATGGGAAAATAAGGGGGAAGTGAGGAGGATAACCCCTGAAAACGTTTTGCAGTTTTACGGGGTAATGAATTATAAGGTCAGTGGTGGGGCATATTTCTGTGTGAGTACAACTCAGCGTCGCTTCTTCGATCTGAATTCAGCAGGTTGAACCTGTAATGACAACATCATATGGGTGAAGAGTAATTTCCTTCAGAAAGATGATAAAGAACCTTTAGATCTTCGGTTTAGAACTGTAATACAAAGTAAGTATTGCCATGCATAAATAATATTATTGCTATATTTGAACTGATGCCTGTAGTTGATAATAAAAATATGTGCATGGCAGGTATGAAGTCCCCCATGGAGAGGAAAGAGTCATTGTTGGACGAAGTTGCGGAGGAGGAGGCTGAGCTCAAATTTGTATTGAAAGGACTTGGTCTTAGAGGAATGAAGAGGGTTGATAGTAGTTCGAAGAAAGTTTAAAAAGCTTAGTCGACCAGGTTGATGGCGGGTGCTGATGAAGGGAAGAAGAAAATAACTGGTAGGGAAGGTCAAACCAACTTGGCCAAGACCCCTGGGATAGATAGCTCAGTTCAGGCAAAACCCATTACGTCGAGCAAAATAGCTAAGAAATATCCAAAAAAATAGATGTTAAAGACTCTGCCGGCCTCTGGTACCACTGAAAGTGGTGAGGTCATAAAAGAGAAAAGGAGAAGGATCGAATCCTCGGGGGAGTCGAGGGATAAGGTCGATGAGAGGATATCTGCTACGGTGGATGACCTCAAATAAGTTGAGGAAAGGGCCAGGCTGGCGATTCTTCATGTAGAGGAAGACATGAGCAAGATGGTAAGGTTATCTTAATTATGTGAAAAAGTTATCTAATGTGTTTCGAGCTAACGCTGAGGTCAATTTGTATTTTGCAGGTTGCTCTTCTTATGAGGGGCGTTTGGTTTAGAATTGAAGAAGAGAAATCCGAGCTGAAGAAGGAAAAAATCTGAGTTTGAAAAGAAATTAACTCGATCGAAGGGGGATTCTTAAGGAAACAAAGAAGCTGGAGGCTTCTCATGCAGTAGCGATTGGCCATCATCAATATGAGGCCAGGGTGACTCTTGAGGAGGTAGAGGCAGAACACGAAAGGTGGGGCGCCACCTGATGTCGAAGGAGTATTCTGAGGACGAGGTGGATGCCATTAAGGCAGACACTTATGTCGAGGAGGAAGATGACGAAGAAGTGGAAGAAGTAGCGGTGGGGGTCACTGACGGTCTAGACAATGTCTCCGTTAGACAGTGCTTGATAATCAAGGGGATGGCACCGACCTCCCAGAGGGTGATAATGAGAAGGTAGGGTAGAAATGTGCTTTTGTATGAATATTTGTAAACTGTTGGATTGTGTGTATGGAGGAGACTTCTGCAGGTTGATATTTTTATAAACCTCTTGTAGGCACTTAGAGAAATGAGTTTAAGAATAAATGATATAGAGACCGGGCTTGCCAGGGAAAAAGAGACCTCTACAGCCTTGCTATCTTCGCAAGCGAAGCTGCAGGTTAGATTGGAATAGGTCTTTTGACTTGTATGCTATATCGACATAAAGCTACCAAGTAAATAAGATGTAGATGCAGATTAAGCTTTTTGCCATTAGGTTTAGGAAAATAACACTAATATAGTGCGTAGAAAAATTCTATGTTCTTTATACAAAGTAGCATATCGAAAGCATGTACCTTTGACTTCATAATAAACCTCAGGGAGCGTCTATCTAATAATGTACCCTGACTTTTTAGTCTAAAAGTATTGGACATCGCAGATGTTAGAAATCATATATAATTTTAGAAATAAAATATACATACATATATATATATACATACATACATACATACATATATATATATATATATATGCATATTGATGGTGTTCTGAATCGAACTGTATTAATATCTTTATATTGTACAGGTCGAATTGGAGTCAGCTAGTTCGCGTGAGGACGATGTGCTCCAATGTAACTGGAAATTTGTAGAGGAGTTGGATAGGATGAGGGAGGTGAATGAGAATAGAGAAGATCATCACGTAAATGCACATTTTAAACTTAAGGAGGCAACCCAGGCTGTTTCTGACCACACTCATAAGGTCGAAGAGAAGACGCCGAAATAGACAAGGGGCTAAAAGAGCTAGTAGAGATAACAGAATACGCCGCGATGCTTCAAAGTCGGGTTGACACGTTGATGGTCAAGGGTAAGCAGGCTGAAATGGCTCAATACCGTATTCATGTGCTAGAAAGATCTGAGGGACAATTTCAATCGGATCTTTAGAATTATAGGAACGAGCTGGAGCTACTGAAACAAAAATGGCTAAAAAAGATAATGAGCTGAGGGTAGTTCGAGAAAATCTATCAACTTCGGAAGTTGCGGCTGAGCATTTGCATATAGCTCTACCTGCCAAGGATATGGAGTTTCGGGAAATACAACGAAGGTGTAACGATTTAAATGAGAGGGTGGCATGATTGAAGACCAAACTTGCACAAGCCATTGTGCGTGCCAGAAAGCTGAGGCTAGAGAGCACTTAAGGGGAAGTAGAAATGAGGTTAAGGCTTCTCTAGTCAAAGGGGATGTAGTTAGTCTCTCAGGTCAAATTAGAAAGCTGGAGAGTGATGTGTCTCGCATTCAGGGGCATGTTCAGAGAGGAAATATGAACTTAAGAGAATGACAGCAGAAATTGAATGCTGTTCTTATCAGGGAGAAGGTTCTAGAAGGGGAAATCAGGGCAAAGGAAATGTTGATGAAAAGGAAAGAAGAATTATTAAAGGATATTTCTACTAGGGAAGAGTTGAACGTAGAAATAATGAAACTTCATGCCTAGGTATTGGACCTAAAGGCTATGAACCTGGCTGAATCAGCTAAATATATAAAAAAAATTGGAAGAAAATATAGCTTATGATGCTCGGGTCGATAGGGAAATGACTCATCAGAAGAATTTGAATGTTAGATTGGAGTTACGCCTCAAGATGGTGAGAGCAAAATTTACAACGATGGTCGTACCTGATGTGTCACTCTAAGACCTACTAAGTCGATTATTGCGTATTTTGTAGAAGAAGTAAAAAGACTTGAGTTAGAACGAGATACCTTGTTCAAAAGTCTGTTGGATAATAGATGCATTTACGGTATTAACATAGATCGAGATAACTGTATGGCCTTCATAGAAATAAATTTAGGCCCTCGACTTGCTGATCTAATAGAGGGGGGTATAGTTGGTATAGTCCATGAACTGAATGTTTGGCCTCTTGTTGTAGGGGGAAGCACGACTGACATTCTATTAGCAAAAAAAAATCTCTTGTAATATGAATTTGACCTGAAAAATAAATAGTATCTGTCGCAGACATATTGATATAGATGAAAGCTAGTATGATCTTTGCCTTATCTAGTGTCTGGTGGGGTCTTTGATATAAAACAAGTTTTTACATTTGTTTCAATCGCAGAAATGGTTGAGTTAAACCAAGTTGAAACTTGATTAAACTATAGAAATGTTGCAGACATATTGAAAGAGATGAAGACTAGTATTATCTTTGCCTTACTTATGCTTGATAGAGTCGTTGATATGAAACAAGTTTCTACACTTACTACAATCGCTGAGATTTAGTAGAGTCAGCCAAATCATGTGCTATCCTTGATCTAACTGGAATAAGATAGATTGAAGGCTAGTATTATCTATGCTTTAATCTATAGAATGTGGTGAATCTACAGAAGTAGAGAGATGTTGTGAAAAATTTAGAAGTTTTATTGATAAGTTCAGAATTTACATTAGATGGAGATGAAAATCTCACTTTTGGAATTGAAAAACAAAATAATAAAAGCGAAGAAAGGAAATAGAGTAGTAAGATTGTTAACGATAGTACCGTTTCAGTTGCCTAGTGTTCCAAGGATTTGAAATGGGTATTCCCTCTTCTGTCATGAGATAATATGATCCCAGGCCTGAGAGACCTGTGATAATGAATGGACCCTCCCAATTGTCGGCTAATTTTCCAGCGCGAGGCTTTTTGCGATGTTGAGGAATTTCTCTAAGGACGAGATCTTTGATTTGGTAGGCATGGCTTTTGACTCGGTTGTTGTACGATCTAGCAAGCATATGATGATATTGACCTAGGTTAGCGATGGTGCGTTACCTGGTTTCATCTATCATATTGAGGCTGCAAGCTAGCTCAAACTCATTTTCCTCGTCAGTTAGCTCATGGTCATAACTGGATGATGATATTCAAAAGGAATGACGGCCTCAGTGCCATAAGCAAGGTAGAATGGGGTATACCCAGTTGATTAACGGGGAGTGGTATGATATGCCCATAGGACATGAGGCAGCTCGCGAACCCATTCCTTTTTTTCTGTGAGTAAAGCCGTTTTTTGAGTCCATCCACAATGGTTTGTTGGTGATTTCGGCTTGGCCATTGTCTTGAGGATAGTAAGGATTGGATGGTGAGTGGATGAT
Source organism: Kingdonia uniflora (assembly GCA_014058105.1). Taxonomy (NCBI): domain Eukaryota; kingdom Viridiplantae; phylum Streptophyta; class Magnoliopsida; order Ranunculales; family Circaeasteraceae; genus Kingdonia; species Kingdonia uniflora. The sequence continues at coordinate 8,863 of JACGCM010000431.1, read as the reverse complement.
ATTGTGGTAGTTTAGGAAGGTTATGACTTTCTCTCCCACAAATTGGGGCCTGTTATCGATACGAATTAGGTGGGGGCAACCAAACCTAGTGATTATGTAGTTTCAGATAAAAGAGATGACCTCTTATTTTATGGTTTAACATAGTGGAACTGCTTCTACCCATATTGTTAAATAATCAGTAGCTGCGAGTAGGCGACGGCGGTTACCTGGAGAGTTAGGAAATTCGCCGACGAGATCTAGTGCCCATCTTTTGAATGGCCAGAAAACCTTACTAGCATGGAGTTCGAGCGCAGGGGCACATATCATATGTCCATGTCTTTGGCAGGTGTCGCATCTACGGGAGTATTCCTCTGCTTGCTTGTGCATGCCAGGCCAGAATACTTCTTGAGTGATAGCTCTGTTTGCTAATGATCGGCCTGCGGTATGGGAGCCACAAGTTCCTTCATGTAATTCGTGGAGCAGTTCATCTGCTTTAGATTTGGAGAGGCACTTGAGGTAAGGCCCTATGACGGAAAGGCGGTATAGCATACCGTTTTGATTAGTGTAGCGCTTCGAGTTGTTAATCAGCTATCGACGCTCTTTTGGATCTACTGGGAGTGGTCCGTTGCAATTTTTAGGTAGGCTAAGAAAGGCTTTTGCCAATCGCCGTTTTCCCCTGTATCGCCCCCAGTGTTGATCGTGCATACAAAATATGATCAATGCTGGGGGTTAAAATGATTTTGATCTGGAGATATTGAGCTTCTGTTCCCAAGACCCCGTCTAGATATGCCAAGGAATTGGCTTGTCTATTTTCTCCTCGAGGAAGATAATCGAGAGTTTCTTTAGCGAACTTGCTCATCCTATCCATAACGAGGGTTACATATTTGATCATTTTCCCATTCTTCTTGTATTGCTATGAGTAATGGTGGACGATGAGTAGTGAATCTGTGACATTATTTGAGAGTTCGGGGACATCGAGCTCAAGAGCAAGGTCGAGTCCATGAATGAGAGCTTCATACTCGGTGACATTATTTGAGGCCTCAAAATCCTAGCAGATTGCTTTCTCAATTCTGTCATTGGAAGGGGTAATCAAAACAATCCCGATTCCTGACCCTGCGGTCCTGCTGATCTATCTATGAGAAGTCTCCTCCCTGGTTTAGTGATCCATTCAGCTTATTCGTCGAATGGCTTGGGGGGTAGGATCCTCAAGTGTTTCTTTTATAAGGTCAAGGTCATGCTCCTCCCACTCGGGATCCTCCACTGGAAAAGCTGTAAGAAAATCGGCAATGGTCTGACCTATTTTGGAATGACATTGTTCGATCTTAATATCATGTTCTTCCAAACTGAATGACCACTGTTGCACTCTTCTTGATTTTTCTTTCTTCGATAGAACTTCCCAAAGTGGGTAGTTCCTCATGACTTTGACTGAATGAGCTTGGAAGTAGTACTTGAGTTTCTGTGAGGTATAAACATGAGTGAGAAGAAGATTCTCAATTTTAGAGTACCTTGTTTCCTCTCGTGTGAGGGTCTTGCTGATGAAGAAGACTGGTTTCTCTATTTTCCCTTCCAAGCAAATAAAACTGAGCTGAGAGAAGTATCTATGACTGTTAGGTAGATAATCAGTTCCTCATTATCTACTGGGGTGCTCATTATGAGAGACCTCCCCAAATAGGTTTTGAGATCCTGAAAAGCTAATTCATATTCTGGTGTCCATCTGACCTCTGCATTTGGCTAAACTTTTCCTCGTTTGGTATATCCACAAAATAATAGGAATAGCCAACGACAGCGATCTGAAGATTTATAAATGAAATGGTTGATAGTGGCAATCTTTCCAGCAAGTTTCTGAACGTCTTTTGTTGTTTTTAGAGAGGGCATGTCGATGAGAGCCCTAATTTGATTCGGATCGGCCTCAATTCCTTTCTTGCTGATGATGTAGCCTAGAAAATGGCCAGAATGTACCCGAATTGACATTTATCAGGGTTGAGACGCATCCTGTAAAACCGAAGGATGTTGAATATAGTGTTGAGATCTGAGATGTGATTGGCTGACTGTACGCTTTTGCAGCAGAGATCGTTGATGTAGACTTCAACGACTTTCCCTTAGTGTGCTTTGAACATAGTAGTCATCAACTGTTGATAAGTGGTACCCGCGTTCTTGAGTCCGAGGGGCTTGACTTTGTGATAATAAAGACCTCTTTCAGTGATAAAAGTTGTCTTCTCTTGATCTTCTTCCAAAAGTGGAATTTGATTGTACCCCAAAGCAGCGTCCATCATAGATAGAAGGTCATGACCTGCTATGAAATTGAGGATCTGATAAATGCTGGGAAGAGGGAAACTGTACTTTGGAGTATGTTTGTTCAGATCAGTGAAATCTATGCAAACTCATACTTTTTGTTCTTATTTGGGACAACGACAATATTTGATATCCAGTTTGAAAACTTGGCTTCTAGAATGAATCCCACTTTGATCAATTTCACGATCTTGATGTTAACTTCATCTCGAAGACGAGGTAAAGTCATCACTGCTTCTATTTGACTGCTGCAGCGTTGATATTGATAGCAAATTTGTGAATGGCCATGGCTGGATCGACCCCAGGCATTTCTTCGAAAGACCATACAAAAATGTCTCGATTGAGTTGTAGGAATTGAATGAGAGCATCTTTTTGTGTTGAACCAGCTTAGTACCAATGAAAATAACGCTTCTAGGTCCATCAATGTTGATATATTTTGTGGGCTCATCTCTGGATGGTTGATCATTGAGGTGATCAGCTTCCTGTAATTGTTATGCAGCAAATTTGTCTGAAGTATCTAGGATAACAGAGACGGTATTTTCTAAAGCTCAAGAGGGCTTCTGACGACCATAAATATCGTTATCGTGTTTGAATTGAAGTGTTTGATGATAGGTAGAAACGATTGCCTCCATGTTGTGTATCCAGCAGCGTCCCATAATCCTGAGATAACAAGATTTGGCATTAATGACATAGAAAATGGTATCGATAGTGGATGGTCCTGCGGTAATAGGTAAGATGATCTTGCCTACTCGTTCTTCCCAGAAACTATTGAACCAACTGATGTCGGTGTTACTCTGAATAACTTGGTCGGCCAAACCCATCTGGTCGATCGTACTCTGAAAAGGAATTTTAATACTGCTTCTCGTATCGATCATCATTGTGTGCATGACAAACTTCTTCATCTTGAGCATTATGACTAATGCATCATGATGTGGAAACTTGACATGGCTAGTATCTCAATCTTCAAAGGAGATCCCGAGTCAGCAAATGCTCGGAAGAAGCTTGGTTCTTTGTCTTGAGGTGCGAGATCGTAGCATTCAGTTAGTCTCATGCGTTTTGATCTGTTGGAATTGGTGATGTGGTTGATTTTGATCATGTTGATATGGTGCATATAGTAGAGATGCTTCTCTCAGCTTGATCATTAACCTGAATAACTTTGAGCTACTTCTTATAGCTACCATCTTTGTACGACTTCAAATCGACAATATATTCGAGCATCCGTCCCTCTTTAAAAATGTACTCGAGTAACCGCTATAGAGCATAACAATTGTTAGTAGTATGATGATTTACCTTATGATGCAGGCAATATGGTCTACTATCGATTGGTTTCAGTGGTTGAGGAATGTTGTAGAGTAGATTCTTCAATAGTAGTGGAAAAATTGTGGAGATTCGGACGTTCAGTTTTGGGAGGATGGGTTTGTTTGGTGGACCGCCTTTCCGAGGGTAACCAGTATTACCCTTGGTACGCTTCAGATCTCCCTGTTCCTCCTTAGGTTCAGTGGCTTGATCTGTAGTTAGGCCTTTGGTGGAGAGGATAGATTTATTAGATTTTCGCTCAGATATCATTCTCTCTAGGTCAACGTAACCATTGACTTTGGTGATCACCTCTTCCAAGGTCGTAGGTTTAGTAAGGAAGAGGTATTCTTTGGCCTTGCAGTCGAGCCGGAGAGCATTGGTGAAAGTAGTAACAACCATTTTCTGATCGAGGTTATCCACTTTTCGTGCGAGCTCTAAGAATTTCCTTGAGAAATCTTTAAGCTTCTCTCCATGCTATTATTTAAGACCGAAAAGAGAATGCAAGTTCTACTCTTTGTCTGTTATGAGCATATATCTTGATGAACTGCTTCTGCAGCTGATCGAATGTGTAGATGGAGTCCTCAGGAAGAGAATGGAACCATCGGAGTGGTTCCTCCCGTAGACTTGTGGCAAACAGACGGCAGATGGTGTGGTTGAGATTGGAGTACAACCCCAATGAATCATAGTATTGTTGAATGTACTCCTTCGGGTCAGTACCTTTGTATTTGCAAATTTTGGTGTATGGAAACATTTTGGTATCTCCATATCAAATCGTCCCTTGGCAATTGGACTTCCTTGTAACTTTGTGGAATCGCCGGTAGTACCCAGAACCTGTGCTTCGATCAACTCTTTAATCCGTTGGTCTTATGCTCTATTGTGACGTAATGACGCGTTTGTTGAATCGTTGGGTGAGCTTGTTGTGGATGATGACTTCCCATACCTTCACTCATGCAATCTCGTACTAGAACTTGATGTTGAAGTCGCTGCTCTTCCTCCTGGCGGATGGAAATTCGGTGACCTCGATTGACTTCGGATTGAACTTCACCCCCCAAATGTATCGATGGCTGTGGTTCGCGTTGTAGATTCTTGGAAATAACTTTACTGGTGACTCCCTGAGGTCCTAACCTTTCCCTTGTAGAGACGCGGGAGGTCTCTGGAAGCTGATCGTGACCTCTAGCTGGATAAACCTGTTAAGTATTTTACAGAGCCTCTAGGGCAGTCTAGATTATTGCCATTTGATCTTCATGCCATTTGAGCACTGTCAAACGAGTTTGTCGTTCTGCATTGAGTTCTTTTTCCCAAAGCTCCCATCCTTTGTTAACTGAAGTTCGAGTTCGGTACATTTCTCTGTTTTGGCATTGAGATTCGCCCGCAACTCTGTAAACTGCCCCGGTTCTAGGGATACTTTGAGTTGAGCTCCTGTAGCCAATCGTATAGAAGTAACCATGATTGAAAGTTGTAGTGAAAGACTGCCTTAGCATATCAAGGAAATACAATCATTCCCACAGACAGCGCGAAATATAATGGCCAAATTCTATAAGCTCAAAATGGCTTGGAATTCTCTATCACACTAATGAATCTATAATAATATTCTAATAGAAAGTAGGAAATAAAACATGTGATTTTAGCGTGGAAAACCTCTGAATAGGTAAAAAAAACCACGACCTCGTGTGAAGGATTTTTGTTGAAAGTATCTTTATTGCTTGAGGCGAATATCTTATTACAAGTGATCTCTAAAAATAAAAATACTTGAATCTTGTAACTAAGAAGTTTTGATGATTGTCGAGAATCTAGAACAAGTAGTTTCTAGGTGATCTCTTGTACAATTTTTCTGGTCCCTGTCTCTTCTGGAATTTTTCTTTTATATAGGCCTTCTTCGCAGCTCTTCGTCGTGCTGGAACACATTTTCTGAAAAATGTGGTTTAGTGGCGTTTGACCGAATAACTGATGAGTTTCATGTGGAGATAGGTTTCTTTGACTGGATAAGGTTTTTTGATTTAAGTAGCCCGCATTCTTAACCAGCTCGTGGGGTAGGTTGGAATATTGACTTGGGAAATGTGTTAAAAATGCGTAAGTCTGAGATGGAGGTAATTCGAACTAGGTGAGCTTGACTTTGGGTAAGATCGAGGGATAGGTCCCTACACTGCTGGTTATAATAATAAGGGTCACAATGCTATTTTTATGGTAGTGAGCTCAAGTGAGTTTCGACACATATCTGCTCGTACCACTTCGAAAGTAGTTGGGGCATATTAGTTCCAACTCATGAAGGCGATGATACAGTTAAGGAAAGGAAATTGCAAATGCTCACCTCACAATTTGAGAATATTCGAATGGATGAGAATGAACCTTTGATGAGTTCTATGCGAGACTAAATGACATTGTCAATAATAGTGCCGAATTAGGTGTAGCTTACTCGGATGCTCAAATTGTTCGCAAAGTACTAAGATCCCTTCCTAAGAGCTTTAGATCCAGACGTGATATTATAGAGGAAGCTTAGGATCTTAAGAAAATAAAACCAGATATATTAGCTGGTAAATTACAAACTATTGAACTCGAGATAAAATGGGAAACCCTGAGAAGAGTAAAAGTATTGCTTACTTCTCATCTTCTAAGGGTACCATAGAAGCTGACAACTCATCTAATTCAGATAATGATGATGGGTCAGATATGGATTCGCAGATTACCTCTATAAGTTACCAGCTTAAAAACCTTTTGAAACAACGCCAATTTTAAAAACAAGGGCAATCGGTAAATCATAAGTTGCTAACTCATGATCAACATAAAGTAAATAACCGGAAGACCAATCCTGACACTAACCTAAGTCAAATTGAATATTATAAGTGTCATAAGCCTGGTTAATATGCTCATAGCTATCCTAATAAGAAATATGGGACCAATCACAAAGCTATAAATATCAGCGTTACTTGGGATGACAGTGATGACGAGAATAATAACAATGAGAGTTATCCCCAAGTAGTTGATAACAGAAATTATTGTGCATATCCATCTTTTCTTAATTGTGGTAATAATAACTTTACATTTTTAAACTTGAAAATTCTAATGAAATCAGAGTAATCAAGAACAAAATGAGTTTTAGGACCCATATCTGGAGGACTTGTATGCTCAGACTCTCGCCAAGTGTATGAAACTCGGTAAACTTAACAAAGTCTTGAAGGACCAAGTTAATATACTTACGTGCGATCTTCAAGACAAAATTGAGAGTGCAAGTCACAAGATAGAGGTACTTGAGAATGAGAAACAAGGCCTTCATGACAAAATTATGTTTTTAGAAAAAGAAGTTAATGATGCAATGGAGAAAATAAAATCAACTTTGGACGAACTTCATTCGGCCAAGCTTGATGCAGTTCTAGCTCAGCAGAAACTTGAGAAGTTCTGTCATGGGGCCAAGAACATTGATAAAATGTTAAGTATGGGCAAGACGGATAGTGATAAAAGGAGTCTAGGATTTAAAAAGCTCTTCCTAATGCCAAGACTCCTCAAATCATAAAGTTTGTGAAAGCAACTGCTTCTACTTCGGTGCTCAAATATAACATGATATCCACTACTCATAACACGACAAACAGGTCTCTTACTCTCAGATTTATTATTGCAGTAAATGTGGTTGAAAGGGACATCTTGCATCTTATTGTAGATTTGTTGGACCCTATCAACCATATACTCGACCTTTCAATTGACAAAAATATAAGTCATATGTGAATTTTTTTAATGTGAAAAGTGAGAATGTGAGTAAGTGGTTTGCTCTAGAAACATCACCTTGAAAGGTGATTCATGCAGTTTGGGCATGGAAGGACGACTTGTTGCCACAAATAAGGTAATGAATTAAAACTGAGACGGGTTATCAGTATGCTCCAGTGTTTATGTACGTTTTTTATCCTGTCTCAGTTAGGTTTTTTATATTTACTTTTTTAGGATAATAGGATATTGTTCTAACCTTTTATCTGTACTTTGCACTTTAAAAGTTTGACTGTGGAATATTCTTGCTAGACTTGGACTATGAATTTGTTTTATATTCATTAATGAGAATTATTTGATAAAATCTCAACTCACAATAGTTAGTGATTCTCTTGCTTAAACTAAAGCTCATGGTGAGTAGAACGACGTGAGGATAACTGTAAAGACTTCGTACCTAATATTATGTGAGGATCTGATCTTGCTTATTAGCTTTAAGTGTTATGATATTTACTCTTCTGTTGATCTTGTTATTTTTGATCTCATTTCGTTTCCTACTCAATTGTCAAATGGTAACATAAAAGTTCAGTTATACTAGTAAAACTTTCCAATTTTGTTCGAGGCGAAAAGTGACGGTGTCCAACCGAAGATGTGATAATCGGCATTTTTTTCCCATTGTTGGCCTTCGTTATTTCTAACCATTTTTTTCCACTTGCAGCACTTTGTACCTTAAAATATGTTTTTTTTTTTCTACCCAATTTCTTTATTCTTATACCCATATGTTCTGAGACTATTCGGTGAGAAGAAAAAAGGAAAAAAGAGAAAAAAAGAAGAAAAAATATATGTGATTTTTGGGGGATAAGTGAATAGAAGAATACAATGAGTCCCTAAAAGAACTTATTATCTCAATCAGTGTCATGAAAAAAATGAAAAAAAAAGTGGTTTTTTTGTTGTGTCTACCCAAGGAGAAAGAGTGAAAGAAGGTAAAGTTGATTCAAAGTAAGAGGGAGCTAGTATAACTGTAGTCTCAGAATGTCAGCAAAACACCTACTCCATCATAAGCCTACCCATGCCTACATTATAACTTATTCAAATACCTATTTAAACTTGAGTTAAGCGTTGTCAGTATTAGTGAAGATTAGAGATAAGAAGTTTATATTAGTTTTAACTTGGCACCATTAATAAATGAGGTTCCTTTCCATGAGATCTTCTAGCTTCAGTGCGCCATTTTTGATGAGATATGATTCTTTATTTCTTTTTATTCATATTCATATCTCATAATGAGTGCTTGCTAGTCAATTCTCAGTGATTTTGAGTGACCAACCATGAAGGCCTAAGTTGAAACAACTTTCCAACATCGTATTCTAACTACGACTGAGTAATAAGTTGAAAACCGGGTATCTATCTGACTTTGCACACATACACACACACACCAAGTAATTCATTTAGTGATTGTTTTATACACATGGGTGTTGTCTTGGTCTTATAGTATATTTTAGATTCATTATCTTTCTATCATGCCTTGTGTTAGGGGGATTATTATCTTCTATTTCTTACTTATTTCAAAAACACTCCCCGTATGTGTCCTCACGTTTGTGTTTCATTTTAA
>JACGCM010001039.1:0-17357 GCA_014058105.1 Kingdonia uniflora | reverse complement strand
GCAATCTCTACTATTTAAACCTGACTAATAGTGGGAGCAGAGAATTTATCAGGTGAATAAAGTTAGAGGATTGAAGAAGCAAAAGTTAATGTGTGTTATTGTAATAGCCTATTTTTGTATTGCCGAAGATAGTGCTTTACACCTTCGAAATCTAGGGTGTTTAGTTATGAACGGGAAATAAACAACACTAGATTTAGCGTTGAAAACCCTTGAATGGGTTAAGACCACGACCTCTCCTGAGGATTTTGGAAGAGAGGAGGTATATTTAGACTGCTAGTTATTACAAAGAGAGATAGAGAGATGTAGAAAAGATCTCCAAGCAGTCCCCTAAATCTGTAGCTATCTAGTTTTATTTATAGGTCTTATAATATGACCGTTGGTTACATTGATGAGGAACGTTATAATATCAGGTTTTTGATGAGTCTTTATAATGGTCGAGTAACGGCTTGAGTAACTCTTATTTGTAACCGCTCCATAATGCGCCATAAATGCGCCACATGTTTGTTGACGAGGTCGAGTAAATGTGTGTACTGTAGCAGGTTGAAGCACGGTAGTTGTATCAGTTCAAGTTACTGTACTGTAGCAGTTTCGGAGTACTGTAGCAGCAGGGGGGTACTGTAGCAGTCGGAGTACTGTAGCAGTTCAGGTTAATGTAGTTGTTACTATCCAAAGTACTGTAGCTGTAGTAGTTTGAGTTAATGTAGCAAGTCCGAGTGTTGTAGCAGTTCGGGTTAATGCAGTTGTTCTATCCAAAGTACTATAGCGGCAGCAGTTCGAAGTACTATAGCAGTTCGAGTTAATGTAGCAGGCCGGAGTACTGTAGTAGTTCGGGGTACTGTACCAGGTCAGAGTATTGGAAATAGTCACCACATTCACCCTGTCTCAGCCAATAGCACGAGAAGCATCAGAAGCGAGTGGTGTTGGTTGCACACATCTTTGATCTTTATATGTAAATTGCATGGCTGAAGCAACTGTTGTAAGAGAATGTATTGTAATGTATGATAATATATTAAATGGATAATAATGTCGATAAATGTAGTAGAATGGATGATCATGTATGATAATGTAGTAGAATGGATGATCATGTATGATAAGGTAGTAGTATAATGCATTTAGTAGAATACATGCTAGTATGTATTGAATATTGCATAACTGAATGGTATCTCTGTCAGATGGAATGATTGACTCAATAAGCGACCCTCGGAGAGCATTTATATTTGATGAGCTATGATGTAGATCCCCGTTATAGGTCGAGCTGAGCAACCGTGATGGGACATGTATTGAATATTGCATAGCTGAAGGGCGTCTTTTTCAAATAGAATTGTTTGACTCATAAGCAACCCTCGAGAGGCGATATATTTTGATGCTTTATGAAGTAGATCCCGGTTATTGGTCGAGCTGAGCGACCGTGATGGGACATGTATTGAATATTGCATAGCTGAATGGCGTCTCTGCCAGATTGAATGGTTGACTCAATAGCGATCCTCAGAGAACGTGTATATTTGAAGAACTATGAAGTAGATCCCGGTTATAGGTCGAGCTGAGCGACCGTGATGGGATATGTATTGAATATTGCATAGCTGAATGCGTCTCTGCCAGATCGAATTGATTAACTCAATAAGCGACCCTCAGAGAGCGGTATATTTGATGGATTGATGATGATCTCAGTTACAGGTCGAGCTGAGCGACCGTGATGAGACATGTATGAATATTGTATGTAGGTTGGACTGGTTGAACCAATAAACAACTGTAGAATGTGTTATGTTTGATCGATTTGGACATACCAATAATCGACCTGTAAGATGTTGGTCGAGCTCGCCCCGAGTATGAGTTAAGTTGATTGATCTTGAGCCCGAGTTGAGGTTGAACTTTGTGTCTGAAGATGACATCGGGCTCGCCCCGAGTATAAGCTGGAATAAGTTATTTGCCTTGAGTACCTCGACCACGACTGCCTTTATAATGTGATTTGATGTTGTCGAAAAGATGATATCAAGCATTGAGTCTGAATCTGAGATCGGGCTCGCCCCGAAGTATGATTTATGTCGATTGATATTCAGTCTATTGTATCTGAAGCTGAGGACGAGCGTTGCGTCTGAATCTGAAGTCGGGCTCGCCCCGAGTATGATTTACGTCGATTGATATTTAGTCTGTAGCTGAAGATGAAATCGGGCTCGCCCCGAGTATGAGTATGAATAAGTTGGAATCGCCTCGAGTACCTTGACCTCGAGCGCCTTAATAATGTTGTTGAAAAATATCGGGCTCTCCCCGAGTATAGCTTAAATAAGTTGTAATCGCCTCGAGTACCTCGACTTCGGGCGCTTTCATAATTTGGTTTGAATTTTCTATTTAGCTTGAGATTCATATTAGTATCTATTGTTGCTGTTGAAACTGAAGTAATAGTTGTTGTTGCTGCAAACTTGGCATATTAGTTATGGTAGTAGTAGCTGTTTGGACTTACTAATACTAGGTCCTTTGCTTGTTGATGCGCTAGTTTAACAGAAGGATCTGTTATAACATGGATATGTCTTCTGTCTATTGGTATGATGAATCGAGCTGAAAGACCTGCCATTTATTGAGATTCCAGACTCGATTTAGAGGGAGAGAGGCCGTATGATCAAAGGCCCGCAAGTTGTTCGACGAACTCACTCCAATTTCTGATTTCCTCTTTCTTTGTTCGATGTTGATTGTATTAGAGAGCTCGGTAGTTGATTTGAAGTTCGATGGAGGCTGTAGTGGTGAGTTCTATCGAAGACTTGTAAATTGTGTAAACAGATTTGACCTGATGAATCAATTTGGTATTTGTTGATGTTGGAAACAAGAGCACATGTTGTTAAAAAGATGATTTACGAACTGCTGAGGTCGAATTAGAATTCGAACTGCTGAGGTCGACTGTCGAATTTGAGCTGCTGAGGTCGAACTGTCGAATAATATTTTGAATCAACCTGTACGAGCTACTGAGAACCCACCTCGAGAACACTGACGGGAGGGGAGTAAGAAGCACTGTCGAACTATCGAGAATTATTTTGATGATGTTGTTCATGTGGTTCAAGAGTGAAATTGATGGTGTGTACGAGTTGTTTTGGCTGCAGGTTTGGAGGTAACGAGGACAAAGACTGTTGTCATTCGATCTGTTTGATGGTATCATTATTCTGTTTGTTGTCAATTCGACGATTTGTTTCATCGAGGAGAACAACACGGCCAGCGCGGCAGCCGCAATTCCGATACATCTGCGGCTCCGAAAATGGCATTGGGAAATGCATATCCATCAGAGATTGATGAAGATTTGCATAGTAGATAGCTTGGTTTTTATGGTCGATATGCGGCATCTTTTTTGTGTCCAATATCCTCATCTCAGAGATGCGCGGACTGAAATCGAAATAACCTCATCCTCGCTGGTGTGAAGTCTGTGATCTTCTTAAAAGGATGATGTATGAATAAAACGAGCACTTGCATCTCTTCATGAACTATAAGAACTTAACTGGATTAACACCCTCTGATTGCCTTGATCAAAACTGAAGTGCGTCTTTTCGGGAGTGTGTTTTGCGACTTTGGATTGAAATTTTACGGCTGTCGATGTTGATGGTAAAGAACTAACAGTGTCTGAAGGAGACAAGCCAATGGTGGTGGACATGGTTGTACGATCAATTACAGAAATTATTTTCTTCGATATTATTGTTCTCCTTCAAATCAGATCGAGAGATCTAGTAAAGTGTCTGAAGCTGAGGACGAGCGTTGTGTCCCGAAATGTAGCAATGAAGTTATCGAGAATATGACGTCTATAGTACTGTAGCAGCAGGTCGGGGGGGTACTGTAGCAGGTCGGAGTACTATAGTAATTCGGGTTAATGTAGTTGTTACTATCCAAAGCATTGTAGCTGTAGCAGTTCAAAGTTACTATAGCAGTTCGAGTTAATGTAGCAGGTCGGAGTGCTATCGCAGTTTGGGTTAATGTAGTTGTTACTATCCAAAGTACTGTAACAGTAGCAGTTCGAGTTAATGTAGCAGGTCGGAGTACTGTAGCATTTCGGGGTACTGTAGCAGGTCGGAGTATTGGAAATAAGTCACCACAGTTATGATATCGGCGACTGGGGTCATCTCTCCTTCGGATATCTTCATAAATTAAATTCGTCGTTATTTTCGAATTGTAGTATTTTAGAGTTTAAGTGCGATATTTGTGAACTCGTTAAGAGTCATCGTATTACATACTCTCCAAGTTTCAATAAAATTTCAGAACCTTTTAGTATAATTCGCGTTGATGCATGGGGTCCTGCACGTATTTCTTCATTGTTTGGAGCTCGTTATTTGTGACTTTAATTGATAAGTGTACTCGTATGATATGGGTATCCCTAATTACCCATAAAAGTGAAGTATTTGAAGTATTTTAAAAAAATTATCAGATTGTTTTGATCCAATTCTAAAGGAGGATACAAGTGTATCAATCTGATAATGGAGGAGAATTTACTAGTAATGACATGTCGGAGTTCTTGACAAATAATGACATTCGACATCAAACCTCTAATATTTATACCCCACAACAAAATGGGTTAGCTGAACGAATGAATAGACAACTGTTAGAAGTTTTTCGTGCATCTCTTTTTGGAATGAATATGCTATTGAATTATTGGGGAGAAGCGCTAAAATCTGCTGTTTTCTTGATAAACCGCACACCATCTAGGGTCATTGAATTTCAAACCCCCTTCCAAAAACTTCATGATCTTATCACCATCCCTGCAATGTCAAACCTAGAACTACGTATTTTTGGATGTGTTATCTTTGTTCATATACCTAAACATCAGCGAGGAAAATTGGATCATTGTGCTCAAAAGTGTGTATTTCTTGGATATGTTAATTTTAAAAAGGGTTATCGTTGTTATGATCCTGTGAAGGGGAAGGTGTATATCTCTTTGGATGTTTCGTTTCGAAAATTGGAGGCATATTTTGTGGGATCTTCCCTTCAGGTGGAGAAAGATAATGATGGTAAAGGAAAGATCCTTATTATTGGGGATATGTTTCAGGAACTAGAGGATTTGATGAGTAATTTGAACAGGCGTAGTAACCTAACTGATGATGAAAAAGAAAGTGAAGCAGAGCAGATGATAGAGGGAGATCAGGGTATTGAAGATGAACTTCATATGAATGGAGAGGATCAGACGACAGGGGGAAATCAAGCTGAAATAGTAGAAGTTGCATGTGACTCCAACATTCTAGCACCATCTACAGAAGCACTGCTGCGGAATATCGAACCTCAGGTATTACCTAAATCCCAACACTGTTAATGATATTAAGCCTAGACATTCAGAAAGGCCTACTATAGGTATTCCAAAATCTACTTATGAACCAGATATCAATTCTAAAGCCAAATACCCAATTTTTGATTATGTGTCCACCCATAGGTTGGTTAAGTCATTTACATGCACTATGAATTAATTATCCTCTGTATTTATTCCTAGTAATTTGCAAGAAGCACTATCATATCCACGATGGAAGAAAGCCATGAACGAAAAGATGAATGCATTACAGAAGAATTCTACTTGGGAACTTGTTGATAAACCCCACGGATATCGTATTGTTGGGTGTCATTAGATCTTTACTGTAAAGATGAATTCAGATAGAAGTATTGACCAATATAAAGCAAGATTAGTTGCCAAAGGGTATATGCAGAAGTATGGTATGGATTACGAGGAGACCTTCTCCCCAGTGGTAAAGATAAACACTATTCATGTACTCATTTTTCGTATAGCCAATCAAGGTTGGCCATTACAACAGTTTGATGTGAAGAATGTATTTCTCAATGGAGACTTAGAAAAAAAAGTATACATAGAGTTACCACCTGGAGTCACGAATTCTGAAGGAGGAAAAGTATGCAAATGAAAGAAGGCATTGTACGGGTTAAAACAGTCGTCACGGTTTGGTTTGAACAGTTTTCGAAGAACGTGAAGGCATTTGGATATAGACAAAGTAATTTTGATCATACCTTGTTTATAAAGCGGAAGTCTAGAAAGCTTACCGCTCTTATTGTTTATGTTAATGATATGGTTATTATTGGAAATAACTCAGTAGAAATGGGGGCACTGAAGAACTATTTGTTACGGGAATTTATGATGAAGGATTTGGGAAGTTAAAATACTTCTTAGGCATTGAAGTTACAAGATCAAGTCAAGGTATTTTCATGTCTCAACGAAAATATATATTAGACCTTCTTGCAGAAACTGGGATGCTTGATTGCAAACCGGTAGGTGCACCGATTAAAGCGAATCATTAGTTGGGAATGTTTTTCGACCAAGTTCCATGTGACTAAGGAAGGTACCAACGCTTAGTGGGAAGAGTAATTTATCTCTCCCATACTCGATCGGATATTGCATATGTCATTAGCGTCGTAAGTCAATTCATGCATAATCCAAGTGAAGAACATATGAAGGCGGTCTTTCAAATACTAAGGTACTTGAAGAAATCTCCAGGAAAAGGTCTCTTATTCTGGAAAGGTGGTGATATGGAAGGGATATACCAATGCAGATTGGGCAGGAGATATATGACCAGAAGGTCAACCTCAGGCTATTTTACATTTGTATGTGAGAATTTGGTGACATTTAGAGCTAAGAAGTAAAAGGTTATTGCTAGATCAAGTACAGAATCTGAGATTCGGGGTATGGCTCATGGAGTATGTGAACTACTATGGATGCGGAATATATTGAAGGATCTTGGATTTAAACTCATGAAAGCAATAGATCTACACTGTGACAATAAAACAGCGATTATGATTGCACACAATCCAATTCAACATGACCGTATGAAACATGTTGAAGTGGATCGGTTCTTTATCAGAGAAAATATTGGCAAAGAGTGTATATATTTTCCATTCGTGAAGTCGGAAGATCAACTTGCAGATATTCTTACGAAAGGAGTTTGTGGACGAATATTTAACGACATGATTGACAAGCTGGGCATGATTGACATCTATGCTCCATCTTGAGGGGGAGTGTTGAATATAGAATATACCTAATATAGGATATATACTAAATATAGAATTCTCTAAATATAGGATATTCTTACTTAGCGCCCAAGTAATTGTAACTATATAAGGAGAAGTCTTCTTTTATTGTAATCATCGAATAATAATAAAGTTAGTCCTTCTCAAATCTCTTATTCTTTGTATTAGTTTCTACACATTTCTCAATAAGGAATGCCTATTTTAAACCTATCCTCATCAAAAGGAAATAGAATGGGATATTGCAATGCCATTAAACTTGGATGAAGCTCAGTTATTCTCATCAACCCAAAATGTATTTATTAAACAACATCCCGACCATCATTATATTCATACCCATAACCAGCTAAAATTACTACAACCTCTGATGATGTTGGCAAATTGTATTGTGCCCCATCGCAACGTCGAGTTAAAAAAAAATCTACATCTCGGAACCTATCTTTTGCCATTCTAAATACTTTGGTTAACTCATTATTTTCATCGAGCATTTTCATAAGACTATGTATTACATATGTATCAGCATTATTATGTTCAACGGTCTTTACTATCGCACTACTCCAATTTTTTACTTCATTCTGAGTGTAGAACTCAAAATTACATATTATTTGATTATTTGTCTCAGTCCTCTAATTTTTCGTTTCTGTAGGAATATATTTCCAGGATACAATTAGGGGATTTCCATTATTTATTTCAAGATTTTGTTCATTGAAATTAAGGTATTCATTTTTTATTTTGTGTAGTTAGTTTCAACTCTAATTTGATATGCTTGCTTAGAGATTCCCTAATGCTTTTGATCTTTAATTGGATATTTCAATCTCAATTTTTATCCTGCCTTGTTGTAAGTAATTTTACTGAATATACACATACAAAATAGGATATTCGATTCGAGATTATGATTTTTCAAGAAAATTAGGTACTTATTCTTTCACAATTATTTTTTTAAGAGTTAGCTGGAGATCACAATAGGGGATATGGCTTTATTTAGTGGAGAGTTGGAGGTACATTACACCTTTCGCTGTTGTAAATAGGAATATTATTGAGGTTGCATGATAAAGGATGTATGCCATTGGTTTTAAATATATCTATTTTAATCGCGCCATTAGCAAAGCAAAGTAGAAGAAATTACCTATCTATGCCATCTAACATTCATATTCACTTTGAATTGCACATAGGGGAATGCATATGCAATGAAAATGTTCTTTGAATATATTATGTTCTATTATTTTTCTTTTTATATAGTTAGAACTTAATAGCTACACGCAACTTACTTCAAATTTGTAACTCCGTAACACTGCAAGCTGTCTTTACTTTAAATCTTTGTCATTGATCTTTGTAGTTTTACATACTCAACATATCAACAACATGTACAAGAGTCAAGATATGCTTCTAGAGACAACATATACTACGTCTTATAAGGTCAAGTAAGGCATCTTTTTTACAACTTGCATATTTCCCTGCTTAAAGCTAATTTCTATGCTTCATATATTATATCTTAAATTGCATAAAGGACTCTCAATTAGACATTGAAGTAGTTATGAGTACTTATTCATTGTGTTCTTAGAGTAATGTTGATAGTCATTTTGTAGGTATGCCACTTTATATTTTGTCTTTCTTTCACGTTTTTTCATTCTCAATTTGCTACTACCTACAACATTGATGAGCATTTTTAATTTTAGTTTTAGCTGGTCGTATTTCTCGAGGATTTTAATTCTAGGATTTGTTTTCAATATTCAATTTACACGACATGGTGACTTAATTTTAAGAAGGCGATCACGAGAAACAAGGTTTAAATGAAATGTTGTTGCTAGCAAAGGGGGCAAGCCGGTGTAAAAAGCATAGTTAGAAGATGATGATATTATGTTAAATATGTTATAAATAATAAGGTTTAATGATAATACTCTATATGTTAAGATATACAACATTTTTTTTTATCAATTTACACTTTTTTTTTACCTTTTAAGCCATCAGGTAACGACTCATGAAAGGTATGCCTCAAGTAAAAGAACAAGAATTTGTAGAAAAGAAGCCAAAGAAGCCTGTGTCATAAGATTTTGGGCTTTGTGTGGGAACCTTCAGGGTTGAGTTGCTATATATATTTTTTTATGATCATGGGTCTACCTTAACCCTTCTATAGTAGGGGTTCTGCTTAACCTTGGGTTACCGGCCTCTTAATACTGGCTTGCCATCTTTAAATTTAAAAAAAAAAAAAAAAAAAAACTGATGTGATAACACGTCAACATTTTGTGGTTTCTTAATTTTGTTTTGAAGACCGCCATTGGGCCAATGGATTGAGAACGTCATATTCGCTTATAGAAAAATAAATAGCAATAATAACGACCTTCAATACGCAAAAGTGACTATTTTCTTATATTTTAATTTTCAGATGGTAATTCTGATGGCCATATCTCCTTTTGTAGGGTTTGGTTTTCTAGATTAACTTATCTTTTATTCAAATGGTGAATAATTGTTTCGGAAAAGAAATGGTATGAGTTTACTAAATATAAAATAGGGAGTTTAGATGGAAATTGAGAACATTCCGTGGACAGATACTTTCATATCAAATCAGAGCATATAATTGGGTTTTTTTTAATCTTTGAATGTCAACTCTTCAAACGATCATTGTACATATCAAAGAATAGTGTTAGGTTTCTTACCACCTATTGTAAATCACCTTCCATGTTACTTTCAAATGTGTTCGATAATGTGAATGTAATGGAAATTTTCATTTGGAAAGAGTGTTTAATATAAGTGCAAAAGTAACTACTGTAATGCTAGAAAGATATGAAAAGACGAACCAGTAATGATTTCCTCAAATTTTACTTTTCCTTTCTCTATGTACGTTTTGCATACACTGTATTGATCTCAATTCGTTTTGCAGGTTGCTGCTGAAGGAGAATAATAAACTCCATGAAGAATTCCTTGCATTAAGGGAAAGCAAGATAATTTTCAAACTCTTAGAGTTACCAAAATATATATAAACATTAGTCAGGTTTGTGATTAAGAATAGTTGATCCACACACGATTCTCATGGAGCGGAAAAAGTTTGTGATCCTTAACACAGATAACACCACGATAAATAAATCCAAAACAAGTAAGTAAAATTCTAACTAAAATTTTGTATTATAAGTAGATGCAAATAACTTTTGTGTACCCTACTTTGAACTAAAGGAAGGGTTGATAGTGGACAGAAATATAAATTCTAAAGTACTACAAGCCGAAAAAATTTAAAAGTAACTATTTTGAATGACGACTGCATTACCAACACTCAATTTTGTTTAATCCTTCCAAGAGGGAGAAATCAATTGCTCCATTTACATGTGAAGCATCTGAATACTAACCCTGTAAATCAGTTTCGAGTAAATAGAAATTAAGTCTGAACAGATTTTGTTTGAAAACAAAATGTATTTAATCTTTACCCCCATTACTAATAGACATTCTTAAGTGCGGGTTAGACGACGGCAAGTTGTTACTTCTTTGGCGAGCTTCAACCCATTCAGACAATTGTCACCCCGTCAAACACATTAAGATTCAAAACTATATTAGATTATGAAAAATCATGCAACATGTTTTTGTAAGAAGCTTACTAGAAGTGTAGGTTATCTGAAGTCTTTAGTCGCTGAACTTTTAAATATTAATTTCCTTAATTTTCTTTTACTTGAATTTCAACTGACTAAACGATATGGAGATATGGAACGAAGTGGAGTTCTACCTCAAGGCATTACTCGTATCGTACTTAATTATCATCAATGATTACGTAATAGGTTGGATGAAGCGCTTATTAGAAATATAAAGAAGGATAAACTACTAGAATCTTAAGATGGTCCAAAAATTCTATCCCGGGCAAGGTAAACTGATTGATAAAGTAATTCCTCTATTATTCATTTTTTGATGTGTTTCAATAATGTTTCTCAAATTTTTCGCTTAAACTAAGGTTATTTTTCTACATAATCTACCAGCAAATTGATGCTAAATCTATATCACAAATGACAAACTGAGAATTAGCATGAGTCTGTGAAGTGTGATATCGACGCTCCTGATCAAGCTTATTCTAAACTCACAATGGAAAACAGTCGTGGGTCTCAGAGAACTAGAGTTAATGTTTAAACAAGACGATGTGCATCATTCAATTGTAAGCATGTCTTATGGATACATGTCACTTTTACACTTTGTTTTCAAATTCATGTATATACTCTAATTCCAAATGCACTAAATTGGAAAGTTCATGGATAACCATGGAAAATGATTATGGAGATGACCATGGAAAGTAATTTAAGAAACTTACATCACTTGAAACTAAGTTGCACCAATGCTGATATATTAAATCTTAAACTTCCTACAGCTTTATATGTAAAAGGTATATAGTATTTTTGGCCATTTATAAATTTTACTTCACGTGTATACAAGCTTTTCTGAAATAAAGAAATAAAGTAACCACTTACCTTATATTGAACATCACATGTACATAATCCGTATTTTTTTACTGTTGGCATAATTATTCAATAGGATTGTGACATTTCATAGTTGTTAAAGATGGTATTCAAAGACCTCCAATCCTTTTTCGAAGAATAACATTTGGGATTCATAAGTAGAGATTAGATAGGTTTTTTTTTCATGACATGTTCCTCATGATCAATATTGCAGGTACAAACATAAAGGAGGCCAACAACATCACGTTAGTTGTGGATGATGGATTCAGAGATTCATTCCAAACAACCAACTTTGATAGTATCTTGAGAAGAGGTATTTTAGGAAGCAAAAATTTTCGATTATATCAATGGGGCGATATTGGATCCCAATGAAGCCTATATATGATTCCTAAAAATAAATAAAGCCTTCATATGTTACTGAACATACCAACCAAAGCTTATAAAGAAAGAAGAATATTCTTATGACAAATAAAAAGGGGATCTCCAACATAATGAGAAATGTTCAAAAAGTATGTACCCCCATTGCTCTGATTTGATATGACAACTGAATATCATATCCTTTTTCTTATGCCCACTCTACATGGCTCATGAATTTCTCAAGCCGTTTTATGTTGGAGCTTTGATCTTCACATTCATTTAGTGTGCAATTCAATTTAAGCTTAGTTCTTTTTATTATTCACTTAAGTTTCATCAATTCTTCATTTTTCTCTCTTTACTATTTTTTTTTCCAGGTTTATAGCAAGGACGAAGAGTATTTTCTAAAAGACATAGGTCGGAATATTACTTGAATAAGGAAGCAAGAAAATACGAAGCAAATAATACATGTTGGCTCATTTGATACTGCAAGCGACTTTCACGAACTATTGCAAGTCTTTTTTTTTTTTTTTGAGAAGTAAGCTGGGGTTGAAAGTAGAACCCCCTGTTCCTCTATCTTCTTAATAAGTCCTAAAAGACTAACTCTATTCAGCAACCCTAATAAGATTATTTAGTTATTCAAGGATTTTTAAGTGTTGGAATATTTAAATGAGTGAGATCAAATGGCAGGCTGGATTTCATGCTGACTGAAGATCCTGTAAAACATAGTCGATGTATTTGTATAGCTGTTTCAGATTGTTGAAAGGCTTTGAGGAGGAAATTACAACTCTTTTACAGTCGTGCATTAATGAAATCGTTGAAGGGGTAAAGATGACTTGCCAACAGTTTAAGGAATATTAATACACACAATAAATCATGTGAGGTCTGTAATTTGTTTCAACATAATATGCTTGCTCAAATTCTACCAGAGGGATGATTATCAACACACTAAAACTGAAGTCAAACATGATTATTTACATTTACCAATGTGTTTATAATGATGCATCACTAAAGTATTCTCATGGTGCAATTTTTTGCTTAGGAAATGGAGTTGACCTCTTCATGGACATTAAACATGTCAAACAGCTCAAACTTATTTAACCTCCAAAATCTTCATGGTGTACAGTATTTCTTACAATTTGTTTGTCATTCCCTCCGCTTCCGTTAACCTCCATTTCGCACGGGCTTTGTAAGGCGCTACCATCTCATATGCTTCATTAAGTTTTTCCTATACACCATAACATGCATAACTTGGGATCATGGCCTGCTGTTAGTTCCTTATGCGATCAGTCACAATCCATCGGGTATTCAACCAGCATTTGAAGGAATTCCCATTGAACAACAATTTGCACTTGCTTGAATCCAGTCCAAGAGGATTGAGAGTTGTTTCCCAAAGCATGTATGTGATTGTGGGAATGATCTCATGTGGTGTTGGCATGTCTGAGTTCTAGAAAAGGTCCAATGATATTGGCAATGTAATTGAATCTTCCTAAATAGCAAAACAGAAAGCATAAATTTATATTGTCTTAATTAAGCAACCTTGGCTATCATCATCTTGCTCGACACTCATGTACATAACTAAACCGTAAACTTCCTAATACAGAGGAAATGTACTTAACTAACCATAAACTAATCCTAATACAGAGGAAATAATATTCCTCTCATTGTGGATTGTGTGGGCAGGGCTGATTGCTACTAGTAAAAATAATAATTAAAACTTGTCAAGAACAAAAATAAATTAGAGCTACATGAATGTGAATTGTTTTAACCTCATTAGAGAAATCCTGATAGATGGTAGACATATAATATAGCATATATCAAGATGCAATGCAAACAATGGCTCCACTAGAAAGGTGTGCCTTCATGCATGACAGCTTTGCGTATGCATTCCACCGGTACACATTATATTGAGACGACGGAATAGCGTTCTCTTCATTAATTACTTTCTTCTTCTTTGTGCATATCTTCCTAGAGACATAATCTACAAGAGATTGCAAGAAAGTTAAGATAAAATTAGAAAATAATGCATATACATGATTGAAATTGTCAAACTGGTTACTAACTGCCGGTAGAAAATAAAATAAAAACTCACCGCAAACTGAGATCGGAGTTATCGGAACTATCTTGATCCAGAGGAGGACCAGAGAGCTAGTATATGTAACTGAGTTTGATGATTGGCCTTCGTCAAACACCGGGTTCTCCGGTTCAGCCTCCACATTATTTAATCCTTTAGAATTGTGGGCTATCTAAAATTCAACAAGTAAAAATAAATTAAGGAGATGGGAACCAAAAAAAATTAACAAAAAAAGGTCAGAAGCTCACTTGTTGCTTCAATTGCTCATTCTCTTGCATCAAAAGCATTCCCTGCATTCATTAGGAAAATTTACCCTTAATCAATATTTCTAATTACGACAAACGGCTAAACATTGCTGAGAAATAGGGATTATCCTTCAGATATTTTATGTTGCGTAACCTCTTCTAGCACTTGCAGTGCTTTAAACCGGCACCAAACATCCTTTGTAGCTTGTTCAACCGCTTTTAACTCTGCTTACTACACAAGAAATGTTTGTAATCGGAATTATTTCTGGTGATTTGGCAGTTGCTGACCAGTGAAAAGCAACTATTACCTCAATTTAATGGCTAGCAATTGCCTAATCACGGGAAATATTAGTGATCAGGAGTAATTTCTTGTGTTGCCTAAGTGTAGTGAAAGGATTAAAAGAGTTAGGATTCTAACATTTCTGTTAAGTGTACTGATCTCTTTCTTAATCCGCTCGCCCTGAAACATTTCAATAATCCAAAGGAAAAAAGTTAAAAGTCGCAAGTTTATTACCGAACTAGACTTTTCATGAAAGAAAAAATAAGCACATACTTTGGTCTCAAGCACTCGACTCAAGCCAACTTCGAGAAACTTTTCTAGTTGTTTTAGCTCTTCTATATTTAAGCTATGAATCTCTTCTCCCCTCATCTGCCTGTCAAAGACAAATCAATATCACGTTTTGGATCCAGTGCATCACACCATATAGAGTCTATATTATTGACATTTAGGTCAGATGAACGTTAGTCTATTTAATCTAATATACAGAGATTGCTCGCTGTAGTCCTTGAGACGAAACATATTTACCTCAGTTGATGGCTTTTCTCTGCAACTTCCTTGCTCAACCTGAGAAAGTTGCTATTCTCTAGCTAAAGAAACCCACAAGTCATTGCTAATCAATTTCAATATCCAAGTACACAATAAAGTTGGAAAAGCTTGAAGTTCAATCGCCTTTTTTTTATTTTGCATGTATAATATTGCAACTAAATGAACAGAAAATAAAACTAGAAGCAATAGTGACTGGAGAGGCTTGATGAGGTTACCTGCAGCTCTAGTGATGGTTGTACGAGTTTCTGAAGGTTTTTCGAGTGCAAATTTTGCCTTTCAAGAATCTCTTTCATACTTCAAAATCAAGTGAACAACAATGTCACTTCAAAGCGTACAAGTAAGAATATTAGCTGCACCATGTTTAGTACCACTAAAATTGCTGCAAAACGGAGATTACGCCTATATACATTCCTAGTTTAGCAAGGTGGTGCCATGTCGGGACTAGAGGACATATATGAGCAGGCATAAAGGCACAACTACGGCTCCACTTGGTACAACGTAAATGATTCATTTCTGGTGCACCAAGCGGGACCTAAGAAAGAAATTTCCTGAATTTTCTTCGAAGGGCAAGGTTTACTTTTTTCTTATACTTCTTATTCCTCTCTTGGAAAGGAAAATTATTTTTTTCCATTAAAGTCCCTATGTGTTGTCCAAGGTTTACTTTGGAGAGAATATGTACGCCATAATCACTGATTCGCTGGAAACATTAACCCCTAGTGTTAGACCACTTCAACAATCTCTACCTTGACCAGAAATTCCTCGTATCTCACCCGGAACACTTCTTCCAGAACATTATCCTTGAGCATCACAACCTACAAGATCGTATTTCCCTAAATCATAATTTTGCTTCAATCACAACCCTATTTTACAAATTTTGTTGATCTTATGTATGGAATTCACACCACACCGAAAGGAGCCATGTTGATCTTATATCGTCCAACTTACAAGGCCTTAAGTATTCGGTCTAGGATAAGGCCGCCGATCCAACAACATACAGACGAGAAGAGTATAGTATAATACTTTGATATTAAGGTTCAACCATTAGAGAGGAAAGAGATCTACTATGTTGTATTAGAAGAAGATAAGATAGAGTTGAGTTACAACTACATACCCAAAGCCTAACTACAAAGAAAAAACAAAAGACATAACCCTCAAGCCAATACCACTCTAACACCCCCTGTTAACTCATGATGGTACAGTAAGTAACATCGAGAGTGTGCTAAGAAGAAAGCGAAAGCGCTGCGTAGTGTGAGACTTCGTAAAGAAATTTGCTAAGTTCATCTGAGACGATATATAAGGCAAAGATAAGGTGTCCTTCTCCAAATGATGACGAGTAAAGTGACAATCAATCTCAATGTGTTTTGCTCGCTTTGAACACAGAATTGTGTACAATCTGAATAGCAATTTTGTTATCATAATGATTGGGGTGGGAGCAGATAGAGAAAATCCTAAATCACGAAGAAGCCAACGGAGCCACACTATCTCCCCCGTAGTCACAGCCATAGCACGGTACCCTGCCTCAGCAGAAGATCGAGAAACAACATCCTGCTTCTTACTTCCGCCAAGAAATAGTGAATCACCCAAAATACACAAAACCCAGTGGTAGATCTACGATCTGTAGGGTCCCCTACCCAATCAGCATCAAAATAAGTTTGAAGCACTAAAGATGAGGAAGGCAGAATCAATAAAGTTTAAAACAAAGTACCCCGAATGTACCGTAGTATCTAAATAACAGCAGCCCAATGCAAAGTTGTATGAACATAATCAAGCTGACTGACAATATGAATAGGATAAGTGTATCAGGTTGGGTAATAGTCAAGTACACAAGACTACCGACGATGAACCAGTATAAAGTAGATCTCCCAAAGGTATGCTATCAGGAATTAGATGAATATGAAGCTCAAGAGGAGTGTCATTAGTCCGAAATCAGTAAGTCGGGCTCTTTTAAGAGCATCTAAAGCATACTTGGGCTGAGACAACAAGTAGCCTCTAGGAGAGGAGGCTACCTCAATGTCAAGAAAATAACGAAGAGTTCCCAGATCTTTCATCTAAAACTGAAGCTTTAAAGCACAAATGCCAGCAATATCATCACCAGTCAAAATCATATCATCCACATATCGGAGTAGAAACACATTACCCGCGACAGTCAACAGCACAAACAAAGCAAATCATGTTCACTAGGCCGAAAACTATAGTGGCGAGTAACTGATAAAACTTCTCAAACCAAGTACGAGGTACTTTTTGAGACCAAATAAGGCTTTGCGAAGTTTGCAGACTTCACGAAGTGAATGAGGAGGAACTCCCAGTAGAGGAGTCATGTATACTTATCAGTCAAATCACCATGTAAAAAGGAATTTTGTATATCCATTGAGATAATCCCCATTGACGAACAGAGACAATAGCAATCAAGTGACGAACAGTGGTCATCTTTGCAACAGGAGCAAAAG
>JACGCM010000411.1:0-13564 GCA_014058105.1 Kingdonia uniflora | reverse complement strand
AAAACGGGGATAATCGAAAAAACAATGATTATTAACTAGGAAAGATGAACACATTATTTAATAGCAGTAAACTCCTAAAAATTGTTTATTTTGGAATCATTTCTAACTGTTAAGAAAAACCAATTCACCAAACCCCCTAGTTTAAACTTCAACTATAACTTTTTCCCCCTAATTCCTTCAAACCCATTGTCATTTTTGGAATCATCTCCAACACCTATCTATTATATATATATTGACAAAATGATGTAACTTTTTCGTATTGGAAAACTGAAAGAATACAAGGCATGGAATTAATACTTTAAAAAAAAAATTGTAATTAGTGACCATTTCAATTTAGTTAAGGTTAAAATTACTACAAAGTGTGCAAGAACAATACAATTCCTCTTATTTCCTACTAACACTTCCTTCACTAGCTGAAATCACATTAAATAAATTAAACCTTGTCATCTAACTTATCATTTACAATAGGGATCATCTCCATCCTGTTATGGGGTGTCCGTGGAGTCTTGGGTATTCCTGGTGTTTGTTGTGAGAGTTTATGTCTCACGTACCTATAAAATGTACACCCAATGAGAGTCACTCCACACCCAACAACATTCAAAACAGGGATTGGATTTCTAAATATAAGCCACGAAACCATCACAGCAACTACAAGCTTCATATTACCTGCTACATTGAACATCATGGCTGTTGTGGAATGGATGACATAAAAGATGGAAAAGTTGGGACAAAAAGCCAACACTCCTGAGGTCAAGATTAAGATGAGGGATGAGCAAATAGTCTCATGGGTGTGAAACCATACCCAAACCCTAGGCCCTTTAAGGAATAAAGCTGGCAGGGTCAATATCATGGTCACAAAAGGAGTCATGTAGTACACTGTGTTTATGCGGTCGAACTTATATCCATGCAGTAGAGAGTCTGCAAGGATAGTCTTTGTAGATGTAGCTAGGCAAACAAATAAGGCAGCACAAATCCGAGCATATTAAAACTAAGTTCTGTAACGGAAGTGAGAAGAATCCCTCCTACAATGAGCACCATAGAAGCCCAGATGCGCCAGTCAAAGTATTTTCACCAAACTAGCCACTGAAGCACTACTGTAGTTGCAAGAGTGCATTATTTTATCGTCTACATGGAGATTGGAATATACCATAAGCTCACATTTCCCAACACTATGTTGATACAAAAAACAAAGGACATAGGAAATATCCTTCTCAAACTGTCTTCTGGGTTAACCGTTATCAGTGGCTTAACTTTAAGCACTTTGATTGCTATGTATGCTCTAATGGCTGAGCGTATGAAGTGAATGCAAGACATTGTAAAAGGGAACTTAAAATCCAATTTTTGAAAGATCCACTTGTTCATGATAATCACAGTAACATTGAAACCCCACCATTGCAATATAGCTAAAAGCGACCGAATCAAACTCCACTGACACACTCTGCCCTCCTCCATTGATCCCTAACTTTTCAAACCCAAGATCGTCAACACCTCAACAAACAAACAATCAATCACACATGAATCTTGCTCTACCACTGTATGATTACAGAGGTAGAAAGGGTTTTGATTATTAAGTAATCAAAGTGAAGACTCAAAACGCTTAGTCTATCTATTATATATAGTTCAATCACATCAATCTACAAGAGAATTAGAGTTTGAAATGAAACTTACTGAAAGATAAAGAACAAGCAAATCAACAAATTTGAGAGCGGCAAATGAGTAAATACATTAAGGAATTTGAAAAGCAATTTACTAACCCATCGTTGAGATTAGAAACTAGAGTTTCAATTTCAGGTTTAGGGTTTGGGATCAAGTATTTGGGGATTTTGAGTCGGTGTTACAAATCAAATTCTCTTCCCTCTGTTTGTACTCTGTTGTAAGTAATTTGGTTTTCCTTCCTAGCGACTCCAATAGAGAGAAAACGAAATTATTGGAGGAAAAACAAAAAATAGAGGCAAAATTAGAAATAAAAAAAATCACAGACTCCAATTATATTTGCCACAGATAAAATCTGTCTATAATAAACTATACATAAAATCTGTGGCAAAAAAAAAGAAAAAGACTGTGGCAAATTGACTGTTTTGGTGTAGTGTCCATTCACAGAGACTCTTGCACCACTTATGTTCAAGCAGCTAGTACACGGAATCGTTATGCAGAAGATTCATTTATCAATATCTCAGGGAGATCGACGTCAGGGGGAGTAGTCACAGCCTGACGTGGACACATGCGTGTTGTATTTTTTTTTTGATAGCACAGTTTTTATCCTAGGAGGTTTTACTGGCTGAAGGTTTTGATGAGGCAACGTATACACGTCCACAACCCATACATGGCATAAAATTATACTCTTTCCCTACACAACTTTTTACCCAATGGGGTTTTGCTAGACAGAGGTTTTGATGAAGCAAGTCGTCTTGGTATAGAACACCCTAAGGGGGAGTGTTAGGAGTTGGGTCCAAGCCCAAGCTAGGAACCCAACAGGGTTGGGGTGTCCTATTAAACTCCTAGCAAAACCCATAGACCCCCTTAGGGTTATGGGGAGAGTTTGAGTAGGTTAGGTAACATTTATTGTAGGGTTATTCATATATATGTATTACATACAGAGAAACACAACATTATTGAATCAATAAGAAATCTTCTCTTCTCTCTCTCCTTTTGTTCTTATGATATAAAAGTGTTAGTATACTCTATATCGATTATTTTTCAATACAATAGTATTTATATTTATAGTATAAAACAGGTAGTTATTTAGGATGAACTGCCTCTTAGCTAGCTAGGCTCCCAAGCCAAGCCCAATTGGGCCTGGACCCCAGTTCATAATAAAAAACATTTTCGTTCTCCTCCCTCTGTCGACAATTCTAGCAAAAGAGAGATTTGAGAGAGAGAGAGAGAGCTTCAAAACAATGGAGCTCTTTGGCAACGCCAAAGTAGTGAGACTTCGAAGCCACCATGAAAAATACCTCTTAGCCGAAGAAGATCAAGACATGGTATCCCAAGATCGAAACGGTTCCTCCAAACGAGCCAAATGGACCGTCGAATTCATCCCTTCTTCCTCCTCCTCACCCACTCAAATCCGTTTCAAGAGCTGCTACAACTCCTACCTAACAGCCTCCTCAATCCCCTTTCTCCTAGGCATGACTGGCAAGAAGGTTCTCCAAACTCGCCCTCGAAACCTTGACTCATCAGTCGAATGGGAACCCATTAGAGAAGGGTTTCAAGTGAAATTGAAAACCCGATATGGGAATTTTCTTAGAGCTAATGGGGGTGTACCACCGTGGAGAAACTCGGTTACTCATGATGTACCTCATAGGAGTGCAACCCAAGATTGGGTTTTGTGGGATGTTGATGTTGTTGGGATTTGTGATCATGGGGTTGAGGAGAGCGCCATGGGTTCGGATTCTTGTTCGTTGTCGGAGAGACCCAGTCATTTGGAGAAACTAGAGGTTTGGTGTTTTTGTTTTGGTGGTTTGAGTCTGTTATTTGTTTTGGGTATGATTAGTTAGCAATGTGCATTGTGATTAACTTTTAATTAACGTGTTTTAGATTTTTGATGAATAAATGTATACAAAAATGTGGTGATTAATGAATGATGTTAGGTTGATGTATTGGTTCATTTTGTTGAGGTCGCGCTTGTGAACAATCTATACTTCAAAGCAACTATCCCAAACATATAGTTTCGAAAAAATAATTGTGCATTTGCAGGTGGCTTTTTTGAGCATTACTTTATAGTCTTGCTGGGTTTTGAATGAATTGTTGCTGTTGAATCTTGAGTATTAAATGGGGTTTTTGATTCATGGCTTATATTTTTTGCTTTTGGCAGTCAAGTGATTTGTTCATTTACTCACCACCGAAGGATGACGGTAGAACGATTTACTATCATATTGCCGATAACTATGGTGACACTGATGATTCCGGGGAAGCGGTTTCCTTCATTTTTAAGGGAAGTGGGGTGGAAGAGTTGACACAGAAGTTGGAGGAAGAAGCAGGGGTTGAAGATATCATTGTGTGTACTCGTAGCCCGTTGAATGGGAATCTATACCCTCTTCGCTTGCATCTGCCTCCAAATAATGCAATTATGCATGTTATCCTTGTTAAGTCATCATCCAAAGGTGAGTTTGCGATCTTTATATTTTGAGTTATTCTTTGTTTCTGTTATTCAAATCTACAAGCTTTGATTAGGTGATTTTAAAGGGAGATACATTTTGTGGTTGACTTAATAAACAAATAACATAAGTTTGTTATGTATAGAATCATTTAAGAAAATAGTCACTCCTTTAATGTTTATTTAGACCCGTGGCACAACAGAAAACTATCAGTTAAATTTAGCCTAGACGTATGATGTCTTTAAGTGTATTGAAGGCTTGTGCAAGCAGCTTATCAGTGCTAAACACAGTATTCCTCATTTGGGAGATGTTATAGTTTCACGTGTCCAGTTAAACTAGTATACCCGAAATGTGAAGAAAGATGGGAGGGGGACTAGGCTGCAGTTACGGTTAGGCCTCAAAGAAGAACTCGTTATTGAAGTTGCCCCAATGCTAAATAATAACCCACCGATGGTTTGCCACTAGTAGGCTCTTCTTTGAAGCCTCCGTTTGCAGTCTTGAGTCCACTTCGCTAGAAGCTCCGTCATGGTCTTCCCCTTGGGGCCTACTAGGCTTACGTCTGCCTACTAGTCCAGCTGACCTGCTAGGGCTTCGGCGCTTTCCTAATTACCATAACTCTAGTGGCGACATCACTATAAATAAGGGGGGGGGGGGGGGGGGGGGGGGGGGGCAACACGCAGCAGAGATGTAGGCAATCACAAAGGGGCTTCAAATCGAAGCACCTCCAACAATGATGCAAGCTCCAACCTTAAGGCTTCGACTACTATTCTTTTGGAGGGAGGGAGGAGGAATTAGTTTATGCCAACATTCACTTACAATGGTCAGCTGTACATTATAGTTGCGTTGAATTAGATATTAAATACCCGGTATATGAGTAGGGTAGGAATAAAACTTTAAGTGGACAAGTCTGAGCAGGGACCATGAAGAAGATGGAAAACAGTGGTGCAGGGAAAATGAATAAAACACTGAAAGACATTCTTGGCAAGGTTTAGTTTTGTTGTTGTTAGGCAAATAGGAATTAGGCAGACCCCTGAACCAGATGTATAAATGAATAAGAATACATCTAACAAATTGCTTCTCCCTACCATCCTCCTCCAATGCCACATGGAGGTCATGAGGAAAGGAGCCAGAGGCTAGAACGATATCACCAAAAGGAATGCCAAGGGAAGCCAAATAATCTGCACATTGGTTGGCTTCTCTATAAATATGAACAAAACAAAATGACTCAGACATCCCTATTACTTTTCTAATGGACTGCACAAATAATGGCATCTCCAGGAGGCTTTCTTCTCATGCTTGATGAAGGCTATCATTGCCTTGGGAGTCAGTTGTGACACACGCTCTTTTAGCCCCCTTAGCAGGGCTTGTCCTATCCCACACTCAATAATCTGCATCTCATGAACTGTGATACTAATAGGAATAGAGCAACCAGCAAAGCTACGAATACAATTACAATCCCCATTTGAGTCTGTAATGAGACCACCATAGCGACCACCTCTTTCCTCAGAATACGAACCGTAGGTGTCAATCATCCTTGTGTTTGAAGGAGGGGGATCCCTATGTGGGTAGAGCCATAGCTGGGTAAATAGACCAAGCATCAGAGATGGCTCAATTTGCAGGGTTGCCTTCGGCTTTGATAATTAGTTTCTTCAATCATGTAATAGCCTCAATGTAAAAAAAATTCACGACCACAACTGCTGGCTTTGATTCCGTTGGAGTATATGTCATCATATACTCTATTAGTCCCACATCGGGTATTAAGAGGGCTAAACCTATGTTCCCTACCTATATAATGATGCTTGGTTGTAATATATTTAAATTAATTCAAGAGTGAATAATATTTTTCCTCTTATTTATTTCTACATGGTATCGGAGCGGTTGCGTTCGTGAAGGTAATCTTGAGTTTTCTCGCTTCCGCGGTGGCGACTATTGCCGTCGCCATACTGCAAAACAATCCCTTTATTGGTCGTAAATAGTAGTTCGTTCCTTTATGAGTTCAATATCAAATTTCTTATTACAAGGTTTATAACAATTTGGCAAGACTTTTATTCCCAGATCTGCAACCCTAATTACATTGTCTTCCTTATTAATCTATCAATTCTTAGTGTTGTTGCAGTTTCCTTGCTGGTAATTTGTTTTCTTCAAATCAGCTTGCTTATTTTTGTGACCTATCTTTATTCATTGAATCCCCACATCTTCCTGGTGTTGCAACTTCTATCTTTTTGGGTTTTTTTTTTCTTCAACCATTGATCGACTCTTCTTATTGTCTGATTCAATATGGTATAAATTTTGAATCTTCATCAAAGTTCTATGAACTCTTATTGATTTCTATTATGTTTTCGTATCTCTTTATGATTGGAGTGTCTAGTTTCTGGTACGACTTCTTGCGCTTAAGTTCTTGTTGGTTGAATAATTTCATCAAAGAGATGGTGTTTCTCTTTATATAGAAATCAATTCGGTGTTCACCTCCGCGGTACAGAACTCCCATCTTTGCTGCGATTAATACCATCCAAGATTTCCCTTTGATCAATGTTTTGGAAGGAATGATGAAGAAGGATAGCAACAAAGAAATACATTA
This sequence comes from Kingdonia uniflora, assembly GCA_014058105.1. NCBI lineage: Eukaryota > Viridiplantae > Streptophyta > Magnoliopsida > Ranunculales > Circaeasteraceae > Kingdonia > Kingdonia uniflora. The sequence goes on along the minus strand of JACGCM010000411.1, from coordinate 6,889 downwards.
GATGTAAAGTTTAATCTTGTTTAGTGGCAATTCCTGATGCTAAATTTCCATCAATCTGAACTGAAGGCATGTTGGTAATGTGCGTTTGCAGTCGCATTAGTCTCGCAAAACTCAAGTAACTTGTGTTTCTCGCCGCTTCTTGGAGATTTTGTAAACAGTTGAGTCGTTCTTACATCTTGTAGATGCTTTTTTCAAAAATTGAGTCTCACAAACTTACTGGAATATTCTATTATGGGTTGGTTTATGTTATGTTGCTTCTTGTGTGCAGTAATGCTACACTGAAGTTCCAAAACTCAGAAGTTCTAACCCATTTAACTCAGCTGGTCTGTTTTATATGAAGTAGCCCTGACCTAACGAGGAACAACTACACAAAAGATGTGCACTCACTCTTTAATAGAAGACGATGTGGTTACCATCTCCAGTGTTTCCAGATTATATGGTCTTGATTTACGGTTCTACTCGGCCCTTTGGAATACAATCCTCGTGATATATGATGAGATAAGCAACGTATGGTGGAGATGTGCGACGATGGGCTGATTTTTACATTGTGTGTGTTTTCTTGTGTAAGTCTCCACATATACCTCGTCTTATATGTCTCAACTCCTCTTAAGAGAAGCTTAAGTACTTGATTCTTTTATCTTGTTTTTGTGAAAGGCGTTTTCTTTTTTGGTTCCCGTCGCGAGATGCGATTTTTTCTCATTGGATCGGGTGAAGTTGTTAAATTACCTTCCACCCCGATTATGAGTTTTTTGTTTCTTTGCTCGAGTGATTTTCTTTCGTCGAGTGTTTATTTCCTAGAGTGATCATCTTTTCCTTTAATGATTATCTTTATCTTTTTTATTGCTTCCTATCGCAAGATGCAATTTCTTCCATTGAATCGAGTGAAGATGTTGAATTCTTTCTACCACGATTATGGTTTCTAGTCCTCAAGTGACTTTCACTTCCTCAGGTAAACTTCTCTCTATCCTTGAGTGATTCTCACTTTCTCAAGTGATTTTTTCTTCTCTCTTCCTTGAGTTGTTTTCTTTTTCCTCGCCCAAGTGATTATCTCCCCTCTATATTACCTCGAGTGATCATCTTCCTCGACTGATTCTCTTACCCCTATGTCACTTTAAGATATCTACATTACCCTCGAGTGAGAAATCATGGCAAGTCGGTTGGTGTTGCCGATTTCACAAGTACGTGTGGAAAAAATGGCAAGCCGAAATGTTGCCGATTTCACAAGGGATATGTGCGGCTTTGAAGTGTTCTACCACTGTAAAAAAATAGTGTGACATTTATCAGCTTTGGGGGGAACTTTATTTCTTTATCAGTGAGGGAGTGATTGTATTTTTATGAAAGACTATTTATTTATTAATTTTTTTTTTTGTTTTCCACCTTGGCACGAGTATTATATGTCCGTATCAACGTGAGGGAGAGTGTTGGAGTATATGCCATCATTGTAGGGGCCAAGTTTCGTGAGAGGGGAAACTAGTTCTTACACCGTAGGGTTTATCTTCGACTAGGGCCTTAAGCAAGTATATAAGGTAATAATAGACTGTATTACTGAACTAACGCACTTGCGTGGAGTCTTAGAATGGGTTACTCCACGACCTCTAGCGAGGATTTGAATGACTGATGATATATATCAAGTTAGGCGATAGATCGAGTAAGTAGTAAGTTACAGGGTATTCGAAGGTAATCTTAAAGGGCTTTTGGGAGAGATTTTCTAACCCCTTCATAGTGCCTCCTCCCTCCTATTTATAGGAGATAGGAAAGGGGTGAGTTACCATGGGTTGTCAAATTACATGTATATTCTTTGGGGACAACTGTTTTGTACTCGGAGTCGGTTTTGACACTGTAGCTGTTAGGCATCTCGTTTTACTATTCTGTCGAGTGAGCTGGCTGTCTGATGTGTTTGCCTTCGGCCATGTATTAAAATCGCCGCGTATTCGATTAATCTTGGAAGGCTTCGTGGACTTGGTTACTGTCTTGCTGGGCTTCGAGTCTCTGGGTAGGCTTCGATTCGGAGATCAGGGTTTGGACGCGGTATTGCCTGACTTGGTGGAGCTGGAGCTAGGGGAGGCTATCTGTGGGCACCCGTACGAGCATTGGTGGAGGGTGAGCAGTGGCTAGGTCCGAACGTCAGTAACTGGTACTTATTGCTGAAAAGCCTAGCAGAAGACCAAGAGAAGGCTGAAGACGCAGTCGAGGCTGAGACGGGGCTCTGTAAGAACTGCCCCGTATGTAAATAGTGGGTCTTCGATAAAGTCGTGGAGTTGTGGAGTGGCTGTTGTTTTTTGTTGTTGCTGGTGTTATGTTTTTTTTTTTTTTTTTTGATGTTGGTGATGTATGCCTGACAACTTTTGAATGAAACATTGTTTTGCCGAAGTATGATACTATAATTGTGATAAGTACTCTAGACGAAGATAATGTAGGCACGGTTCTAACTGTCGAACTTCAAACTTGAGTAATGAAAACAAATAAAAATGGTGAGAAAATTTGGTTTCTTCGTGTAACGAAACGTATTGATTGAAGGTTCGAGAACTTACGTATATGTACAACGGATTATGGTAGGATGTAGACGATGACTCGAAAACAAGTATATGAGATGGCTCAAAAACATGTGGTCGAAGGGTACTACTATAGTGGAATGGATAAGAGGGCTCGAAAACGAAGGCAAAAGATGCTTTGACTGCAAAATCTGACAGTCGAAATGGTAGAACTTTCAGAGGTGGTACGATGGATGGGGCAGTGTGTCGTTGCAGGCCATTATAATGTTTCCTTGGGTACGGGATGGATGTGACACATGGACTTGAGTTGACAACTTCGGGTAGTGTGTCAGATGGTTCGAGAGGGCTAAAAAATATTATCTGGTATAAGTGTGTGACACGTACGTGGGCAAAATACATCATGGCCAAAAATACGGGGGGAGTGGAGGAGTAGTAATGATGGTGAGTGAGGAAAATTGAGGCGGTTTTGTTTTTTTTTTGAGGTATTTAAAGAGGTAAGAGAGAGATAGTCACTGTTCCCAAACAACTAAAAGGAGAAAGGAGAGAGAAAGAGACGTACACCATTGTTGCGGTTGAAATTGTTGGAGAGGAGGCAAGAAAACACCATTGTTGCTGATAACTCTGATCTATTCAAACAGGTATGCTTATGATTTCTCGGTAACGATAGACCATTTTTTTTTTGTCGCTCTTTGTCTGTACGGTGAGTGTTGCTTGGCTTTTTGATTGTAATCGTGTGACTGAGGAAGGGGTGACCTATGTGGCTGGAAGTCCGGCCAAGTGGTCAATTGGGAGGAGTGAGGGGGTGGTTAGGTTAGCAATCGAACATTGGACTGCAGGTTGGTCGATTTGAGGAGGGTAAATAATATTATGATATCGAACCTTGATACTCGAATTTATCGAGCTAATGTCGCTCCACTTCTTCTGTAGGGTATAATGCGTACCCGTCAAGTTTTGAGGATGAGGCTGGTAGATGAGGACGAAGTAAACGAATCGAGTATATCTGGTCGAGGTCGAGGGGTGAGAGCAGTGATGTGGAAATGTTAGAAATTGCCGCGGACGCCACGTTGGCTGTGGTAGTGCCAAATGTTTGAACATCGACTAGGAGTCGTCGTAGGGTTCGAATAGTCGGAGGGAGTGACGAAGAAGAACATGAGGAGGGAGAGGGAAAGGGGAACGAAGGTACTGTCGAACCTTTGGATGATGAGAGGGAATAATGGGAAGAGGGAGAGGGAAAGGGAAAGGGGAACGAAGGTAGTGTCAAACCTTCGGGTGATGAGAGGGAAGAATGGGAAGAGGGGAGTGATAATAGGGAGGATACGGACGATTCGGAACAACGGTGGGGCTAGTCTCGGCTCAGGAAAAGGCGAGGCTGGATCAATTCATGGAGAAACATGGCTTGTCGAAGGTTGGTGTTATTTTGGTGCCGTTAAGGGCCGAGTACACGTTTAAGGATCCCCCTCAGGTGGGGATTATGGTGTTCAGAGGTCAAATTCGATTAGGGATGCAACTGCCTCTTCGAAAGCTGGTGATGTAGGTATTGAATTTCTAGGATGTTGCCCCATGCCAGATGAATTGCAATTTTTATGAGATGATGAGAGTTGTCGAGGGGATGAATATGGAATTACGACGCGAAAGGAAGTTTTTATTCGAGTGGTTCGACATTGTGTCGTTCTATTCGAGGAAAGCGAATAAGAAGGCAAATACATATCACATTCAATGTCATTCGGACAAGTCATGCTTATTTGATCTGTGCTCGACTGGGCGTGGGTGGGATAAGGATTTGGTGGTGGTGAGGGGAAACTATGAGAATGCACAGGGGGAGGAGGAATATAGGCTGAAACATAAGCTGTATAATCCAAGTAAGTTATCAGTCGAAGTATGTTCACTATGTGGCTCGAATACACTTTGATCTTTCCTTCATAATTTGCAGATCTCACAAATAATGCATTGAAGAAACCGAGGGTTTATATTGATGAGCTGATCAACCAGGATGAAAAGTGGGTAAATGCAGTTTTTCAGAAGTTGGGTATTATGAGAAAGAGACGAAAGAAGACGGATAGTTTGTTGAGAGACGTTCTAGTTGTTGTTGGGCATTCGAGGAAGAGAAAAAAAGGAAGTTCTTCGACGAGGGCAGGTGAGATGGATTGCGACAATTTGAGCCGAAAGTCGAGCTTTGTACCGAGGTCTCGACGAGGAGGGCCGGGGAGGATACGGTCGAGTGTGCCCGAGACTGTTCCCGAGGTACCGCGGCAGAGCGGCAAAGGTAAAGGCAAGGTTACTGACGAAGCTTCGACGCGCAGGAAACAAAGACAACTTTGCGAAAGAGGGCTCGTGAACAGATGGCCGATGATAAGGATGAACCAGTCGGAGTGAGGCGACGCGAGGTCGAACTGGAGGAGAGTGCTCGAGAAGTGGTCGAGTCGATGGCTACTCTCTGCGGTACAAACCTAAATGAAGCGTCGAAGCAAGTTAACAAAGCTCTGCACCAAGTAAGTATTTCTGGAATTTTGAAGTTGAAATTATGCATCGAGAACTGGTAATTTAATCGAGTATTCGTGTAGGTAAATGCTTGGGCGATAGCTTTTAACAAAGCCAGAAGGTATCGAGTGAGCAGCTGAAGAAGGCAAAAAACAGACAGGATGTGCTAGAACGAGATAAGTTGCAGATTCGAGCCAATGTCGCGAGGGATGTCAAAGCTGCGATCGCCAATAGTAATCAGACGGTAGGAGTGTTGGAGGCGAAGCTGGTTAGTAAAGATGAGTTGTTGAAGAACAACAAAGCACGTTTCCAGGCACAGTATGCTGAGGAGTGCGACGTGACCACAGCCATGAAGAAGTTTATAGATGGGTTGGGGTACGATCCAGAGACCTTCGAGCCCTACCCTCCAAAATTGAAGAGCCTGCTGTCGAAGATGTTACACAGATAGGAGGGATGGAAGTGGACCTTGTAGGAGGAGGTGCTGGAGATGTGGTAGCTGATCCCGCGGTCAAAGGGGATGGTGTTGGTGCTTAAAATGTTGTAGGGGTTCTGTAGTCGAAGGAGATGCTGATGCTTCGGGACTGAACCCCGCTGTCAAAGGCAGTGGAGGTGGTGTTGTAGAAGATCGTGTAGAAGGAGGTGTAGCCGATCCGGTGTGAGTTGGGTATTTAGAGAAGGTACTTTCTTTGGCTTCTGTTGTCTGTAATGAACTTTCTTTCCTTAAATTATTGGAATGTTGAATTTGAACAATGTGTATTGGATAAGTAGAATTTAAACAATGTGTGATGTAGTTGAACCTGACCTGCTGGTATGTATTTGACTTGAATTGTGGTATCTGTATGTTGGTATGTGTGTCTCTGTATGATAATGAAGTATAGAATGCGCCAGTAGTCGAAGCATGATATGGTCGGCTGCAATGTATCCCTGAGTGTCCGGTCTGTCGACCATTCATGCCACTATGGTTTACTCGAACTGGAATCTTGAAGAACTTCGAGGTTGCCCTCGAGTATTAGTCAGATCAAAGGGTTGACATGATACTTAGGTTAACCAAATCAAGAAGTTCACTGGACTTCAAAGGTCGCCCCCAGGTCTATCCGCGGGTTTGAGCCTAAACGAAGCATTATGTGGTCGGCCCCAATGCATCCCCGAGTGTCCAGTCTGTCGACCATTCATGCCACTCGGGTTTGCTCGAATTGAAACCTTGAAAAACTTTGAGGTCGCCCCAAGTATCAGTCGGGTCGAAGGGTTGACATGATACTTAGGTTTGACCAACTCAAGAAGTTCACTGGACTTCGAAGGTCGCCCCGAGTCTATCAATGGGATTGAGCCTAAGCAAAGCATTATGTGGTCGACCCCAATGCATCCCCGAGTGTCCGGGTGTGTCGACCATTATGCCACTCGGGTTTGCTCGAATTGGAACCTTGAAAAACTTTAAGGTTGCCCCCAAGTATAGTCGGGTCGAAGGGTTGACATGATACTTAGGTTTGAGCAACTCAAGAAGTTCACTGGACTTCGAAGGTCGCCCCGGGTCTATCCGCGGGATTGAGCCTAAACGAAGCATTATGTGGTCGGCCCCAATGCATCCCCTAGTGTCCGGCCTGTTGACCATTCATGCCACTCGGGTTTGCTCAAATTGGAACCTTGAAATACTTCGGTCTCCCCCAAATATCAGTCGGGTCGAAGGGTTGACATTATACTTAGGTTTGACCAACTCAAGAAGTTCACTAGAGGCATGACATAAGGTCATTGATGTTCATGAAGCTCAGAGGAGAAAAAGATGTTCATTGATTATGCTATATTTATATCAGTTGAGCAAGGTGGTGGCCGCGGCCTGGTATATGAGACTAATTGTATTGTGTTCCAAGGGTTGGGGAGGGTCCTCAGTTTCGGTTATCAATAATAGGATCCCTTGTCGGTTT
>JACGCM010001851.1:0-13566 GCA_014058105.1 Kingdonia uniflora | reverse complement strand
ATGACCTAAGAGGTACGGTAGATGTGGAAAGAGAATTAGGAAGTCAAGTACACAGGGTCACTTTTAATTTAGTGAAACCACACTCTCGCATCTTTTCATAATAACAGAAACGTATCCCTTATTGTCGACAGGAATTGGTGATTCCTCTTTAGGTAGCTAGGAATTAGCGGGTAATGCACCTGATCAAGGTGTCAAGGAATTTCAACTTACAGGTCTAAAACCTGATTTATTTTAACTTTTAGGGATCTATTCCCACCGGGAGTATTCACAAAGAATATCAAAGTCGATAGGTAACTGAGGTATAATTTTTGGGGCTTGCAACCCTGGAACACTGACTAGCAATAACCAAATCTTTTGTTTAAGGATTCGAACCCAAGGACCGTAACAGTATAACCTATTGTGTACTACAACTTGAAGTCACCTAACGGATTAGAAATGAAGAGGTTTGAATCCTAGAAGAATCAAATGATCTATCTGTCCCTGCCTAAAAACATCTGAGACTATATTGAAAGACCTATCGCTCTTACAACCAGGTGATCTATCTACCATCACTTTAATAACAAGTGGGGACTCTATCAAATGAAGTAAAGCTCCAATTCCAATGGTTTATTGTCGCCTAAAAATATGGCTATACGAAGAAAGTTCTAAACATGAAAGGAATCTAAGTCGCGACTACTAAACATGGAAATCCAAGTTAGGATAAACTGTCACAAATGATATACGAAGAATCAGCAAAGTTTGCTCTAGAATAAAAGACTCACTCCTAATGTCCAAAAAGGATTCACGATCTCTCTTAGACAACCCAGAACCTAGAGTACTTCTCTCAAAGAGATCAATGCCCAACACTGGATACCTTGTCCCAAAATAACATCATAAAACTCTTGAAGTTCTTATACTACCATAATGCCTAACAACTATTATTAAACCACCTCGTATAACCATTTACAATAGTAAGAAAAACTAACGGCGTCCTACCACTAAACCAATCAGATGAAATAACCCGTAAACAACTCCACCACAGAGACTATGCACCATCAATATCCTTAATAAACTAAACATGAAACTTAAATAGTCCAGCCTTAAAGACGTTCAAGAACAACCATACTTACCCACCATTATATGCCATGATTTATTAATGATATTCCACTTGTATATTCTCAAACTCAACTCTAGGCATACTATACATTCATATTTTGACCATAAGTTCTACGTTCAAAACGTATCTAGAACTATTAAACTATTATTCACAATTCCAACTATATAAGCATCCCAATTATCGATCGAAATTTGATAAGAAACTATAAGGTCCTCATGTCAAGTCCAAATAAAATCCCCCATTCATACCTATAAGATTTGATTTCAAAGATGATAAAACTCAATGTGTGGTATCCTTCTTGTTCTCTTTAAAGTTCTCAACTACCAGTTAAAGCTTGCTACTTCTAGATATAGGTTTAAAGGAGCTACAAAAGATTTTAGCCTACTCTTAAGGAGACTCTGTGACACACAAAGCATAACCTATTTCCCAAAGTACCACCTTTGATTTGGGTCAAAGATCATATATCTAAAACTCACATAAAAGACTAATTAAGTAATCTATGTTAAGTTATCGTAAAATAGAATAAAGCTTGATAGCAGAGATAAATACCATGATTTAAAGGAACTGATCATGCCTATGATGAAGTACTGTTAGCTAAAAGATCGTGGCTAAGAAATCATATTACTATCGAATACTTAACTAAAAAAGATAAAGTTCCTAAGAAATTGTACTTAAAGAGAGTTAATTACGAGAACCTATCACCAATAAATAAATAGGTAAACCTAGACTCAGTAAGGTCACAAATTCAGATTGGAAATTCAAGGATAGAAATCATTAGTAACTTGAATAAGATAGCATACATGAATATGATGCAAATAACCAAAAGTATAATCTCAACAGATGTGAATTCATACTATAATCACAGTATATGAGAATGGATAAGAGTATTTGCCTGATTTAGGTTCAGGAGAAGAAAGAGGAAGAACAGCGCAGTCATGCTCTGACCTATAAGAACCATACGCTCCATTATCTCCTTCTGAATTTATGATACAGTTTTTACAGAGTTACAGTAGATTTAATACTATGAATTAGGGGGTGATTCAAGGGTTTTGTGGATCCAATGTGTAGGTGAATAAGAAGTTCTACAAATTGATTTCTGGAGCTATTCTAAAGCCAAATCTATTGGGAAAAGAGGGTTTTAGTTGCTGTATTTTGGGAGCAAGAAGAGGGGTTGATTTGGAGAAAAATGGGGGGAAAAGAAATGAGATGAACTTAAGAATCATGAGGAATTACAATGGTTGTACAGCCCTGTTTTGGGAGCAAAAAGATGAGTATGTAACTCATCCAGGAGGAGTGATTATGGGGGGAAGGGAGGAGAATAATGGGGAATAAAATCACAGGTTGTTTAGGATGTTCTAATTTGAAAATAAAGGATTAAAATCCCATGCTATAGGGACCAATATAATAACTACAACGGCAATAACTACAAGTATATAAGGTGTATCAAGGGGAAAATGCAGGGCGTACACCATTCATAGATGGTTCTTCCGTTATAGGAATTTTGATTCTGGAAAAAATCTTCTTCAAATAAAAGATCCTGAGGGATAGGTCTTTTATAATAAGCTTTTATTGGGATGATCATATCTATCTTGAAGGCTAGCCTTATGGCTTGGATTTTATTTTTGATTCGCTATCAGAGAACTCAGAGGTACTTTCTGATGTGGAGTTCTTATTCAGAGTGTTGACACTAAGCTTTTGAGACGTTCAACAAAAAGGTCAACAAGTTTAGAATTCTGAGAATCGGAAAACTTAAAGTCATGGACAAGAAGGGTTGGCTTAATATTAGCATTGGACCCGGTCTCGATCATACTTGCTATATGTTAGAAAAATTGGGATACGTTTTTGGACCTGGTCTTCATATGATTAGCTGATTACCAATGTTTAAAGACTCAGATTTGTCTAATTATTCTGTTTGATAATTGGATTAACATCATTTATAGGGTTGTTAGGATGAGTAAAAGCATTGGCCTCCAAAGCCTTGGAGCCAGGGATCTTTTTGCTTAAATGGAGAGATTCAGAAGGAGGGTGAACAGATTGGACTTCTTTCCATCTGTGTTACCATATTTAGTAAAATCTCCATATTACTGATAAGGCACGGTTGGTGAGGGAACCATCCTGTGAACCATTCACAAAATAATATTACCTTTTGGCTTTTCTCAATCTCAAGGTAGTATAAAATTTGATTAAAGCCAATTCTTCCCTACTAAATGTTTGGAAATACCATGTCACAAACTCTTCATGACTGGAAGACATGAATTTCCTACTGATAAGCTGGCGAAATAAATGAATTAGGGTTAAATCCATAAATATCTAAACATAAAAGATCGCCTCATGATGCAAGAGAGAGTGGGTCTTTCTCTTTCTACTTCTGGCCTGGTGCTGGTGGAGTGACCAGTATAGACTCCATGGGAATCTGCTGATCAGACACCCTAATTCTTTAAGGATAGGTTCAGATGTGGAGTTCTAGACACAGAGGGCTGAGAAGAAGGGCAATAAACCTATTAAGGAATTTTTTCTCTTGCCATTCTGCAAAACATAATCCTATCAAGAGAGAGATTAATTGGAGTAGAAGCAAATGTTACTTCAAATCTCCATCAGAAGTTTGGGTGATTTGACTAACCTGGTTATTAAGCTTAGGTCGTGGAACCTAGACAGTGTCCATTATGTTGGGATAGTAAGCTCATCCCAATTTATAAGCCTGTTGACAACAATATTAGTCGTTAAACACTTACTGTGTACAGCTAAAGTTTTACCTGGTTCACTTTTGATGATAGCTCTAGGGTATAATGTATTCATAACTTATAGTGAACGGTAAATAACTGCTATAACTTATGCTCTAGGGATAAAATCGTATCCTGTGTTTAAATTCGTAGACTCACAACATCGAACATAGACTTATCCGTGAAGAACACAGTTAAATGGGGATAAACATTAAAATAAACTGGTCCATGGCATAGACTAATTTGAACATTCTCATAACAGATAATTTAAACTCTCTACTTCTCTCATTCCTGAGATATGCAAGAATGCTAGAATAATTCTTAGGAAAGTTAAAGGTTTGAATACAAGTTGGATATATCCAATATGCAGATAATATATTTTTAAAAACCTTTCCACATCTGTAAGGTTAAGTAATTTTAAGGCATGACATTCACTGTCAAGAGCTATTGACTGCTCCATAATTTTGATATTTCTTGACTGATAAGTCAAACATATCTTTATGTAAAATTAATTTGGACTTGATAGATGGTATAGTCTATTGATTCAGTTGTTGAGTTTGTTCAAACCCAACTAATTCACAGATGATTCGTCTTTATGAGACCTGTTCATTTCTTCCATATGTGAAAGATGGATCACATAGATATGAAAATGTCATATAAGGGCGTCGGTATGGTTACTGTTTTCACCTTCCTTGATAAATATGCTTAAGAAGTATAATCTGATTCAAAGTGTCAGGTACACGTCTGTCAATGATTTATCGGCAAAAAATCCACTTCAGGAACACCACTCCATACCGACTTGGGTGACGTCCCATACCTTCATCTCCAGATCAGACATACTGTGAAACATGTTTGTCGAAAGAAAAGAAGATAAACAGTATGCCTACTTAGTTCTTATATAAATTGAGCATACCTAAGTGACCTAAATGTTAGCCACACACGGCCCCTTCGCAACTTGGGGGCCAAACAACCGCTTTGGTCGCCTTACCCCAGTGTCGGCCCTGATTATTCTTAGTTTCCACAAGCTCAATTATGGAAAATTTATTATCATCAATCAAGTTCCTAACCTCTTTATGCTTTGCTTCATAGGGAATTGAGACCCTTTGATTCCACATGATGAAACTAACATTTAAAATGTGTTGTTTAGGAACATTACAAGCCTTGAGGTACTTTTCAGGGCAAGGGGCCATAGCTCTCTTTTTTTTTTTTTTTTTCTGATCATGCAGTTTTTTTTATTTATTTTTAAGATCGTTCTCATATTCCCTCAAAAGTTATTCCAAACATTCAAACCATGACTTCTAAGCAAAATTATTTGGTTGGTGTATTATTCACATGCTCTGGTGGAGTTTTTCAGGGATGGATGTAACCCATCCAGTAGCAGCCTCACTTGTTCACGGCAGAAAATCACTTAAAAAAGCCACGACCGCTGTCTCAATTACTAAAACCATATTCGATACGAAATGGCAATTAAATTATAACCCATGGTTAGCAGTTATATATTTATAGCCTATGGTTGACAGTGAACATTCGGTTAACCGTTGACAGTTATTTTAACCCATGGTTAACAGTTAAATCAAGACTGGTTATCTTAGAAGCACAAGTATAAAATGTAGAGAGAGGTTGCTATGTTTTACAAAATCTTAATTTGCTCTGTTTCACAAAAGTTCTCAATTTACTCTATTTTCAAACATCATATTTGTTTTGTTTCTTCTTCTTGTTCTACAAAAAACCTTAGATTTCTCTCTTATTTGCTGAATTCAGGTCTTCCCACTTCTGAGTTTCAAGAAACATGTCTTCTGATCAGATTCTAGAAGTTGGCAGTTCTTCTGAGATTGTAGAGGTTGGTAGTTCTTCCGATATTGTCGCAAAGGCGATAAGTTTGGCCAATGAATTGGAAAAACTAATGAGAATCGACGTAGATACACAAGACTTTCAAGCAATCATGAAAGTTACATTTTCGGCATTGTGGGAGGTGACGAAACTCAAGGCAGACTTGAAGGATGGGTTGCGGGGTTTAATCGGAATAATCATGCAGCAGGAAGGTCAAATCGTCCCTCGAGATGTATTCGTCAAGGCTCAAGATATCTTGGCTGCATTAAAAGCTACGAAATTCAACACTTGTAGTGTCGATGATCCACCTGAACAGTTTCTTTGTCCCATATCAAAGCAAATCATGGTTAATCATGTTATCTTGACTTATGGGGTGGTATATGATGTTGGGAACCGAGGGGAAAATCGCAATGTAGAAGCACAATACAATTTAGCATGAACTTGAAGAACCTACTCTCACCACGGAGTATTCAAACAAAGGCAATAAAACACATACACAAGGTTTAATTAGGTAAAAACCCTAATAGGATCAAAACCACCCCCGACAAACACAACAAATATTATCACACTAGGGTTACAAGAAGTTTCAGAGATCACTCAAACCTCACTCTACCCTTACAAATAATCCTTAGCAAGAAACCTTAGAAAGAAAACCCCAAAAATCTTTTCCAGAGCAAAACCCTAGATTTTTCTATTTCTCTCTCTCTGACTCTTTCCGCAGTACAGAGCCTTTGTATATAAACTATATTTATAGACTTTCCATTAGGTCATCTCCGAAATACGCTTCACGAGATAATCCATCGTTTTGGATCAAATCCTCTTCAAAACGAACTTAGAAACAAACAAACATGGTCATTTTCATTCAAATAAGTCATTAGGTCGTTCGAACGACCATTTGACAATCCTCTGGAATTTTGGCCCAAGAGCTCTATTAGTTCAAACGACTTCGCACTCATTCGAACGACTTTCCTATATTTTGAGCCGTATTCCTAACAATCTTCACCACGGCGATAAATTATTTCTTCTACTGCATTCGTCTTCTGAATGCATTCGTCGTGTATTTTGCCTTCTCAATTAAGAGAATTACCCGAGTCTAGGCTTTTCTTCAGACCCCACCAATCGAAACCCACTTTCTGATCATCTTTGTAGACCGTGCCATTGTTCTACCTTGAACTAAATTCCCCTTTTAAGAAATCTCCATAACTCCCTGGTACACGCAACCTTCACATCTTCACCCACTGATTTACCAACCAATGCATATAAGTTCCCGCTTAGAACTCCCTTTATGATCAAAGAAGATTTTTGATAAACTTTTATTACTCCACCTTGCCCGGAGTAATTGTAACCCTCATTATCTAACTTGAAAAAGTGAAATTAGATTATGCGTCATACTCGACACATGTTGAACATCATGAAAAACTATGATGCGTCCATCGAACATCTTCACGCGAATATCACCCACTCTCAAAATTGGTTTTTGAGAGCCATCGCTCGTTAACTCAAACTTGCTACCCTCACACCATGCATTGTAGCCCCACTATCAAACACCCATCCTCTATCGTGGCGAGAACCATCAGTGGCCACCACGAGGAGCACCTAGTCACCATCATTACTAGTAACCGTTGCCAGTTTGTTGGTGTCACTTTCGGGGACTCTTGCCGAACTTGCTCTTATACATTTCCCCGCTTTGCAATCCGATCTATAATGACCCGATTGACCATAGCTCCAACAAGTTCCTTTTCTGAACCTATTAAAGTTTCTCTTTCCACTAACCACCATTACAGAGTTTTTCCCCAATGATTCGCTACCGTTAAGCCTTCTCTCCTCGGAAAGAAGCGTACTTGTAACCTCCTCAAAACTCAAGGTTTCCTTCCCATACATCAACGTAGGTTGAAGACGTTTGAAGGTAGATGAAAGATACCATATGAGTTGAAACGCCTTATCTTCATCCTCCACTTTAACTCCGATCGATTCCAATTTTGAAACGATCCCGTTCAAAGAACCTAGGTGATCACCAACGCTTGTACTCTCATCCATCCTAAGCGTATGAAATTGCTCCTTTAGGTATAAGCATTTCGAAAGACTCTTCGTTTGGTACAAACTTTCAGCTTTTCCTAAAGACCCTTTACGGTCTTTTCTCCAGCTATGTTTGCCAAAACGTTCTTAGTCGTATCCCGCTCGCAGCCCTTGAAACCAGATCTTCTCAGTCCTCTTCTTCATTGTCGTCCGCCTTTTGGGCCGCTATACCTTCAACCGAAGTTTTCGATATAGGCTTCCCTTTTAGTGCCTTGCGTAACCCACATTGAGTTAAAATATCTTGGACTTGTATTTGCCACAATCCAAAATTGATCTTCCCATCAAACTTTTCCACATCAAACTTGATCACGTTAAAATACTTAGATCTTCCTATTTTGCTACTCTACTTGTCTTAAATCTCGCTCTGACACCAATTGCTGGGAAATCGAGGGGGCAAATCACAACCCGGAAGCACAATACGATTTAGCAAGAACTTGAAGAACCTATTCTAACCACATATGGAGAATTCAAACAAAGACATTAAAACACATACACAAGGTTTAAATTAGGTGGAAACCCTAAACAGGATAAAAACCACCCCCGACAAGCACGACGAATATATTATCACACTAGGGTTACAAGAAGTTCCAGAGATCACTCAAACTTCACCTCTACCCTTACAGATAATCCCTAGCAAGAAACCCTAGAAATAAAAACCAAAAAATCTCTCTAGAGCAAAACCCTAGATTTCTCCCTTTTCTCTCTTACTCTTTCTCGCAGTACAGATGCCTTTAGCATACACTCTATATTTATAGACTTTCCATTAGACCATCTCCGAAATACGCATCACGAGTTAATCCATCGCTTTGGATCAAATCCCCTTCAAAACGAACTTAAAAACAAACAAACAGAGCCATTTTCGTTCAAACGAGTCATTAGGTCGTTCGAACGACCATTTGACAATCCTCTGAAATTTTGGCCCAAGAGCTCTATTAGTTCAAACGACTTCCCCACTCGTTCGAACGACTTTCCCTTGTTTTGAGCCATATTCCTAACATGTGATTCTCTCACTCAGATTTTTATTTTTTTGCGTAAATTCTTTGTTTTAATGCAAGAATTTTCCTTTTTTATGAATGCATAGAAATTTTTGATAATCCTTATTTCAGCATACTTTACGTATAAACTCTTAGAAGGGCTGCAATAATTTCTGTTTTCTTGAATGATATTCTTCATGTTTACATAAATTATCTGCAAGGTTGATGTATGAATTTCAGTAAATTTGCTATAAACACATGCAAGTTATTTGATTCATGTTAATTTGCAAATAGATGTTAGTAGTAATGCACGAATTTCTGCTTTCTTGTTCAAGTTCTTCGTTTATGAACGCATGCAAGTTATCAGGGTGATTTTCCAAATTTCTGACGATCTAGTGTGGTAGTATTGTAATAATATCTGCTTTTCCCGTTAATTCTTTCACACGAATTTAATTTCAGTAGTTTTTGGTTCCTTTTTCATATTTAAGTATGCATCTAAGTTGTTTGTTTCATCCTTTGATCCATTTGTAAAACTGCATTCTTCAGAATCTGATGTTCACAACTTGATATATTTGGTTAATACGCAGAGGTTCGAGCGGCAGAATATTCAACCATGCCTAGATACAGGCTCTCAGATATATCCTCTATCGAAAAATGAGAGGCAGCAATTTGATGATCTGATGCTCAGGCTCGAAAAATTTGGAATTTCTGAACAAAATCAAAGCGCAAAAGAGATACAAATTGACCCTGGACTTGAACAGACATCATGAATGATATACTCCTAGGCAAGTTTTACTTGATTTTTTTACCGCATTTCTGTAAATGAAGCTTCATGCTATATGAATTTCTGTAGCTTAGTTATCAAGTATTTATGAGAGTCAGCATTCAGTTTTATTAAGATTATCCTCCTCTGCAGTGGTTCAGTCAAATAAGGGGCAACCTCCTCTGCAGTGGTTCATTATCCTGTTTGAGCAATGAAACTCAAAGACATGAGAACCACCATGGATACACAATGTGTGTCAAACTAGCTAGGTGTTATTGCATATTTTGAGTTTATTTTCACGACTGCAGCCACCGGGCCATGCAATGCAAATATGCAACTAGTAGTATATATGTTAGTATTACTGCAAGAACTCTTGTTATCTAGCGTAACTTCTTTGGTTTTCACTGCAAATGTCATAATGATGACATTATTTTAAGAAGGTACGATCTGATAATACCTGCCGAGTTCGTGTTAGGCAAGTTTTACAGAAAGGGATTTTGTTTCTCGCACTTTTACTTTTTTGAAAGCTTCGTGCTATGTGGATGTCAATCTGTGGCTATCAAGGAATTGATGAGAGTTCTCCGATCCCAGGGCAATAAGATAGCTTCAAAATCAATAGCTCCAACAGAGTTCATATCAGCATCAATAACTTCAAGATATTCTGAGAACTCTAGATTTCTTTGTGATAATATACACTGAAGCCTTCTAAACAAGCCAATCGAACTTCTTGTTGTATCAACCAGGAAGAGCTATGTAGAGGTCTAGAAGATGCTTTCATGAGTCCATATCACTTGTTTTAATTATTTCAGTTCTCGAAATTCTTACCTCCCCACATATGCGTGATTTGGAGCAGGCATATGGGGTATTCCAAGAATAAATGCTATCAAATATTCTTCAAAGTTGTAGCTTGTTTCTTGAATACTTAACCCTGACCACCAACCTGACTGAAGTGCAGATTACATGAATGAAGAGGTAGGGTGATAGAAGTTGTAGCTTGTTTCACCTTCAGTTTAGAAGCTATGCAGTCAGCCTGATGCTGCTTTTACGCAAACTGAATAGACAAAGCATTCTCTTATAAAACGCTTGGCTAGTATGGTCTCCATGTCAGGGCAGCGAGCATTGTTTATACGAGACTTTGAACGGGGGCTGGCATGAAAGTTTCACAAGTAAACTTTGTTAGCCCTTTTATTCCAAAACAATGCGAAGTTAACAACTATCTATATGTTGGGATAGATACAGATCGAAACGAACACGAGAACGAGAACAACAAGTTCAAGCTCGAGAGCAGCAAGATCAAATCCTCCCTATCGTTTTCTGTTTTCTCTTATGCAAATCTACAGAGTATTAATGGCAGTCTCGATCTAAACAATTCTAAACAAAGAATAGTAAAGATTATCTACACACACAAGATTTAACGTGGTTCGGCAAAATTGATG
Source organism: Kingdonia uniflora (assembly GCA_014058105.1). Taxonomy (NCBI): domain Eukaryota; kingdom Viridiplantae; phylum Streptophyta; class Magnoliopsida; order Ranunculales; family Circaeasteraceae; genus Kingdonia; species Kingdonia uniflora. The sequence continues at coordinate 2,671 of JACGCM010001851.1, read as the reverse complement.
CTTACGTCCACGGGTAAAGAGATTTCACTAGAAAAGATAATGACGATTACAACTAATCTCACAATCTCTCTATTCAACCTGTATGATCTCAAAAACGATGATGATCAACAAAATTTTCTCCTCTCTACCACTCTGCAAAACGATGCAAGAGTTTTCCCAAAGCTTATCTCTCTTTGTCTCTCACCCCAAAAATAAAGATTCACTTCTCACTCATATATCAATTCCCTAGTAGGCTCTTCTATTTATAGAAAAGAGTCCTATAGGGGTTACAAATCAATTAGAAACGACTATTCCTCTTTCTGCGGCTAAAATTCTCCAAGCCTTCAATGTTGTAATCTCTACCTAAAACCAAGGGAAGCCCAACAATCATCTTTGACGTGGACTTCAACCTCATGAAGAGGGAAGCCAACAATCTCCCCCTCACTCAAGATGAGAAGGGAAGTCCTCTGACCCAATCAAGTCGATGATTGGTGCACCTCCACCATACCGGCTTTGGCACAACAGTAATCGTGCTTACCTCTTGGCAAACACTTTGTCATCATATCCGATCTATTCTCGTCGGTATGAACTTTGTCAATGCTTAACAAGTTCAAGTCAAGCACATCTCTTATCTAATGGTAGCGCACATCAATGTGCTTGCTATGTGAATGGAAAATGACATTCTTACTCAGGTGTATCGCGCTCTGGCTATCACTGTACACAACGAACTTGTTATGTGCAATACCGAGCTCCTTGAAGAACCGTTTCATCCACAACATTTCTTTGCAACCTTCAGTGATCGCAATGTACTCGGCTTCAGTAGTCGAGAGGGCTACACACTTCTCTAGCTTAGCTTGGCATGCAACTGCTCCCCCAGAAAAAGTAAACTGGTAGCCCGAAGTAGAGTTCTTTGTGTCGGTATCGCTTACCATGTCTGAATCTATGTAGCCGAATAACTTCGGCTTATCACCACTATAGCACAAACATAACTTGGATGTACCTCTCAAGTATCTCAGAATCCACTTGACGCCTTCCCAATGTTCCTTTCTTGGATTTGACAAGAATCAGCTCACTACACCGACTGCAAAGGCTATCTCCAGCCTTGTACACACCATAGCATACATAAGGCTCCCAACCGCTGAGGCATATGGAATCTGACCCATTTCGGCCTTCTCTTCTTCGGTCTTCGGACACATCTCCTTTGACAATTTTAATTGGTTCCCGAGTGGACAACTAACCGGCTTGGCCTTGTCCATGTTAAACCTCTTCAATACTTTCTTCACATAGGTTTCTTGGGATAACCACAATTTGGCGACCTTTCTATCTCGAACGATCTACATGCCAAGGATATGTTTTGCTCGACCTAAATCTTTCATTTCGAACGCCTTGCTCAAGTCACCCTTAAGCTCGACAATCTTCTCGACATCTTGACCCACAATCAACATGTCATCAACATACAGCAAGAGAATGATGAAACCACCATCGGCAAATCTGCGCACAAACACACAATGGTCCGACTTAGATTTCTTGTAGTTGTGCTGGCTCATGAAGTTCTCGAACTTCTTGTACCACTGTCGAGGTGCTTGTTTCAGCATGCACAAACTCTTCTTTAGCTTGCACACTCTGCCTTCCTTGCCTTTGACCTCAAACCCTTCTAGCTGGTCTATGTAGATTTCTTCATGCAGATCACCATAAAGAAATGCCGTCTTGACATCCATCTGCTCAAGTCTAAGTTCATGCTAGCAACTATCCCTAGAACAACTCGAGAATGGAAATAATCTTCAAACACAAAAGGTAAAAATATCTCGTCATATAGTGACTCCTTTCGCTTGACCCAAACCTTTCACACACTAGATCACCGATGTGTATCTCGCTGTGGGAGTTTGCCTATCTCCTATTGATCTAGTATACCCACTTTCTTGAGAATCTTCATTCCCTTGAGCTTCTTAACAAGTGTCGAAAGTCCCATTCTATGCACGAATCCATCTCGTATGACCTCATAGCCTTACCATCGATTTCTTCTGAGTATCTCAGACTCTCTCTGAAGTACTCGGTGCTCATCTGCCATCGGACAGTAAACATACTCGTTTACTGGATATTTGGCTGAAGGGTGTGCGAAGTCTTGTCAACCTTCTCAATTTGACTACTATCATTCTGAGGGTAGTCGACCTGCTGAGATGGCTTACCTGCGATGACTTCGACCTGCGATGCAAAGTCGCCTGTTGTTTTGGGATTCACCCCCGTCTCCTCGTGCATCGTCCTCACTGCAACTTCAGATTCATAATCAACTTCTTCGCCTTCTTTCTCAGAATTCGACCTTCTCTCGGCCAGTCAATGTTAGAATCCTTCTAAGTCGCCAACATAGGATTACAACTTCTCTCCATTCTCAAAAGTCTCAGTGGTCGGTCTTCTAGAAAACACAACATCTCGGCTTCTGACCACTTGCTTGTTCGCAATAGTCCTACAGCTTATAACCCCTTTTTCATCGGCGTACCAATACAAATGCAGCTCTTGCCTGTCATCCAACTTTGAGTCTCTCATCTTTGTGGACTATGCATAAAAGTCGACATCCGAAAACTTTAGATGTCATAATCACATCTCTGTTTGCTCGCAGCTCTCTCAGTAAACTTCTCCATAAGGGCTGTTGGGAGAGGGAACCATTTGTAAAATGTTGAACTGTTGTGCAAGTACT
>JACGCM010000404.1:0-66114 GCA_014058105.1 Kingdonia uniflora | reverse complement strand
GAGGTACTTCGATATGGAGTACTTGAGATTCAGACTGGCCTAACATGGCCTATGTAGCAGAGGGCATCGCATGCCTTATTTTACCCTGAGGGTAGGATGTAATAGAGACTTTTAAGGGGAAATAATCTATGCGCTGGCAGACAAGTGCAACATACTAAGCCATGGTGACCGTTTTTGCCACTTTTGCCAGTGTCTGTATTGGACAAAGTGGGAATTGGTTAATACGGCAAGTTGGGGGAATACCAAGTTTAAGGCGAGATCGAGTCCAGGTCTCTAAGGCTTTATAAGTCGGCTCTATTGTAAAAACATTTTAAGTTAGCTTGACAGGGGGGGCCTTTTCTTTTTCGGAATCGGTTCATTGTGAGCTCTTCTTCGATTCCCAAGTATCGACCAGATGGAAGTCATCAATAGTTGGAACGAGAGTCTCATCCTTGATGCCTGATCGACCACCCTTCCTTGTTCTTTCATAGTTCTACTAACCCTCCCGAAAGATTCCTAAGCCAATACATTCGTTATAGAAAATTGCCAACAATACACCAATCCTTAAAGGTAGATTTGTACCACGCAAATCCCCAATGGCGTACCCCTCCGATGCTATCCAAAACAGGCCACTACCATATGACCGAACTCATATATGGACCTGCGTGTCTCATATTGCTGGTCGCTCTATGGCCTTCACGCCGTAATACAAGGTTATTCGCCCAATATGATACAAGAACCTGAAGAGTAAGCAAAACATTGTGACAAATGCCATGTCACGTCCATACGACATTCAATGCCTTCACCAGTCCCTCTATTGCATCCAAGTCGCTTAGCCATTCAGCGGGTTGGCCCATTGATCTATGTTTCTTTCCCCAAAGCTTCAGTAGACGAGACCATATCCTCGTGGCCACACAAATTACTTTTACAAATAGGCAAAGCCGTGCCGTTTATGTCGAATCAAAGAAAAGAAAGTCATCAGGTTTTCTATGGAAATTCATCACACATTTGGCTACCACCCTCCATGAGTCGAGAGACAACGTTCCACACTTTATTGGGAACAAAGTCCCTGGCACTTTCCTCAGAAGTACAACACCATCCTCTCCCCTTCCACCCCATATTCCCATTGGAAGGTCCATGTTGAAAATCAATAAAGCTATAGTCGATTGTCTTACAGAGGCACGTCGATGAGAAGAAAAGTCCGATTTGTAAGAACTATAGCATGTACTCTGGGCCTACTGTACCACACCAAGAAAGGTGACGGGCTATACCATTTCCTCAAGGTCTTACGGTACCGAATCTGGTGCTGCTTACCCAGTCTAGGTACCAACATCGGTCCCGACCTCCCCGATGAAGATAATGATTTGAACTTGCATGCAATATTTTATGGACGATGAAACCTGATCAGCCAAGCAACATCGGCCTTCCACCTCTCTTCCCCGAAGTCTTTAACAAAGAGTTTGACCACACAGTTTTTTAATATTGTGATTGGTACTTCGACGATACACCCTCTTCGAAGCCTCGCAATGCCGGTTACGCTAGCCGAGTCTAGGAAAGACCTTATGTCATGTACACAAAACCAAAAGTATCCAATAATCAATGATGATCTGAGGAGCCTATACCTAACCTTTGGAACATAATATAATTCGTCTCATACATTGACTGTGGCCACCACCTTGTTTCACTTATGTAAATACAACATAATCAATAACATATTTTCTCATCATATTTCATGTTCTGTCTCACAAGACTTCTTGGACAAACTTACGTATCATGTCAACCCTTCGACCTGGCTGTAGCTTGGGGCGACGTCGACGTTTTTCAAGGTTCAAATTCAGCACCCACCCGAGGGGAAATGAAGTTTGATAGACTCGATCCCTTGGGGATGTATTGGTCTGTACACATAATGCTTTGTTTTGGGCTCAATCCCGCGATAGACCCGGGTTGTGGACCTTCGAAGTTCAGTGATTCTTGACAAACCCTAACTATCATGCACCCCTCTTCCAAACCTGACTGATACTTGTTGGCGAACCTCAAAGATTTTTCAATGTCCAATTCGAGCACACCCGAGGTTTATGAATGGTCGATAGACGGTTTCAGACCCTCAGGATGCATTGGGGCCAACCACATAATGCGTCTTCGTTTATAGGCTCAATCTCACGACTAAAGCCAGGGTGACCTGACGGAGTCCAGTGAACTGCGTTGGTAAACCTAAGTATTTATGTCAAACCTTCGACTTGACTGATCTCGGTGACAACCTCGAAGTATTCGAGTTTCCAGTTCGACGCAAATCAGAGTGTCATATTCCATACTTCAAATATCTTAATGCTACAAGCATATAACATAATCCGCAATGCAGCAACTACCATAGAGCAAGCCCAACCTAAGATATACAGAGTATTGCAGAGTGTAAGCTGATACAAAGAGCGTTCTGGTGGCATAAACAAGTGCCAAAAATAGATAAAAAAATCTGGGACTACAAATAGCACTAGAAATAGTACTGTGGCTCCTAAGAGGAATGGGTGCAGAAGCAAGCCCGGATAAGGGAAAAAACTTCCTGGGACACCGAATACAGCATACTTTATTTTCATAATGTCCTAATAAATAGTAAAGACCCCATACTGTTCAAAGTTTAAAAAAGCTTAGAACAGGAGAATGTCTTCCCCCAAAGCAAGAGAGGAAGAAGTGGTCTCCCCTAAGACTAATTCTAGGTTTCCCGTTTGGGGACAATGGCTCGAACGAACAAATATCATGCTCTTCGCGTATGAAAGAAGAACAAGATACATAACAAGGGATACCAAGGGATACAAATTGCTGGCAACCTGTGAGGGGACCCCAACAAAGTTGATTTAATCTAGAGACAGACTCAGGAGATCTGAATATCCTTGAGGAGGTGAGGAAACTTGCTCTGGATATTGGCTATAATTTGGAAGAAGAAGATCAGGGGTTCTTACCTCATCAAATTATTAGAGGGGGCCGAGTTTACATTATGGCCCTAGAGTGTACATGTTATAATGGTTTACATGAAGTGCTTTTTTAGAATGCAAGAGGTCTGGGGATAAATTCCATGAACCTATATCAGAAAAACATCTTAGGGACGAATCCCATATATTGGTTTGCAGAACCAAATTTTTTTGCAAAGGAATTCGTATTTCTGGATAGCAATAATATGATTATCACTACTGAGGGTTGGGGTACAGAAGGAAACAACTAGATCTTTGGAAGGAGGTCTCAAAATCAAGTATGGGTTCAATGCACATCAGCACATAACATCTCTTTATGGATTGCCTTCTTACTCTTCGTTCATTGGGATTGTTTGTGCATCTATAGAGTTGATCTTTGAATAGCTAGTTCAAATTTTCAAGAACTAATCGAACTGCCATGGCTTTGTATTAGTGACTTCCAATGAACGGTACAGAGAATTGGTCAGAAAAGGCAGAAAACCTCTTTGTAGAAGGGCAGTGTGCAGACATCTCTAATACATTTTTGGATGCGCTTGCCTTACAGAAAAGTGTGATGATGGGTATCACTTTTACCTGGACAATGGTCAAAACTGGGTGATCGAAATATTAAGTGTAACTGGATAGAAGCGCATAATGATAGCTGGAAGGACAAATTCTGCAACTGGAAGGTAAAGTGTTTTCCCCAAACTAATTTGGATCACTCTCTCTTCTTTTGAGTGCAATGATTATAGCTAAACAACTGAGTACATAACCTTTCCTTATTACAATCTTGAGTAAAAGGTACTGGGTTTAAAGAGAATGGTAGAGAATTGCTAGAATCTGCCTCTCTCTGCGCTCCTTTCTTCATTCTTATAAAATTACGAAAGACTGAAGTGGAGATTACAAGCTGGAAAAGGTCGACCCTTAATATTTTGATCCTGATAAGACGGACCTAGGAGCCGAGAGATCGACAACTTTCGATCCGCCAACATGATGATGACCAGATGATAAATCTCTTATATTCGATGCTTTACCAAACACACGAAGCTAGAACATATTGATGGAGAAGGAGGAGGAATTGCGCCAACTATCGTTGGGTTAAATGGCGGGTTGTAGGGGAGCTGTAATACTGCATCTTGTTACCAGGCTAATCAAATGACAATGTCCCAAGACCTCTATTCTGGAAAAAGATCATCTGGGGCTGATGATCTCTAATCAGGACTACCTTAAAGATTGCATTTTAGACTACTACGAAGAAAGTTTGTAAGGACATGAGTTATGGATTACCCTAACTGTTTTACCCTCATGAAGTGTGTTATTGGCAGGAAAAAAGACTAGTCCTCTTTGGCATTCCAAATAAGGAAGTTGAGATAGTTGTATTCTCTCTGGATGAGATAGTCTCTCCTGTTTCAGATGGGTTTTCGAGCATTTTGTACGACCTATTTGGATTTATTGGGGTGGATGTTTTGATGGTACTTCGACTTTTCTTCAGGGAACGGATTTCTTCCCGTCACTTCACTCTAACCTCATTGTTCTGATCCCTACAATAATAGAACCATCGGGGTGAAGGTTATAGGCTATATGTCTACAACTTTATTTTCAACTCATTACCAGATTCGTCTTCAATATCCGCTCGAGTTGCGTCGAGAATTGTGGTCTAAGGAGGCAAAGTGCGTTCATCTCAAGAAAGCCTTCAGAGAATTTTGCCTGCTTCTGAGATGGTGAAGTGATGGGTATTAAAAGACCTGTGTAATATTGGGTTTAAGATGGATATTACCCAAGCTTATGCTACTATGAGTTGGATTTCCTCTCAAAGCTCTCCGTCTCTGGGGTTCTACCACCTTCTACACTTAGACCCATACTATTATTAATACGGTGATATTTCAGTTTCATGAACAGTAGCCCGTCTCTGGATACTTCAAGGCTTCTCGTGCCTTACATGGGATCTACTCTTTCTCTGCTACTATTGCTATTGCTAAAGAGATTTTGGCTCCAAGATCAGTTTCTGCAGGTCAAGAAAAATTACTCCCATGCAAGATTAAAGGTAGTGAAGCCCGACTCACTGTTTTTTGCTAACACTTTTTTTTGTTTTTGTTAACGGTAATGCCAATTGCTTACGAAAGGAATTGGGGGGGCAAAAATCTTTAAAGCCTCCCACACCCTCGTGGACGGGTTATTGTGAGAAAAACTCGATCTTCTTGGCCATATTCCTAATCATAGACGCAGAAGGTGATCGACATTTTTGGGGTTAGGGAGGAGCGTTCCCAGAGACCTATCTTGGCATCCCACTGTAAATGACAATATCCAAAAGCACTATTCCCCTCTAGTGGAAAAAAAAAAAAAAAATCGAAAGAGAGCGGATAGTTGGAATTGGAGATTTACGTATTTCAAGGGAGAAGTAGTCCTTTGCCAATCATTCTTAATAGCATCCCCCTTTATATATGCAACTACAAATTGCCTTAATCCTCATTAAAAAAGGGATTCCTCATTCGAAACTTTATTCTAGACTGGGGATCCTACAAATAAAATGAATTACTCTGAATGGAAAGCTGTATAACTATTCAATGAAAATGGCCAAGGTATACGAAGCGTGAGAGAGTTGAATATGCCTATGCTATGCAAGCTTAATTGGTTTTCACTCAAAGAGAAACGACTTGGCTAACTCTTGCATGCTAAATCCATACTACTATGTGAAGAACCGTACCAAAACACGTTCCGTCTGGCGGGTATTAAACATGCGGAAGGCATTACCAAACCTTTTATAGGTTGTATATCGAAAAGGTACGAATATCCACTTTTGGAAAAACTCTGGCCTCTGACATCCCTTTACGGAGAACCTTTAATCTCCATGCACCACCTAAAAAATTGGACAATTGTACAGCAGGATTATTGATTTCATAAACGATGTATGGATATAATTTCGCCGCCGTGATATCTCTTAAAGCCTTCTTGGCTATGAGAATAGACATTTCGAATATGGGTTCCTTGCTACCCATGTGTGTAGGGATTACAATCTGGAAACCAGAAAAAAAAATGTTCATGGTGACTTCTCAGTTAAAACTGTATTCGAATGTACAGTGAAACATTAGACCCTTGGTGGTGGATATATACAGGAGGCAGTGTCTACATCCAGTCTAAGCTGGTTGCGTGATATTAATAAACCAAATTGCTGTGGTTCTTGGGGCTACAATGCTTCGCCAACTTGCGCTATTTCTGGTACTGATGGCTGGAAAAATACTCGGAGAAATGCGTAACATTGATCGTTCCTCAATGACCTTTGGATTACTATGGTGTTTGCAATCTGTCGATGCGGCTTTGGACTCGAGAAATAAAACAGATTCTACGAAAGGAATGCCTATTAGAGAGTGACAAAATAAGTGTCTAGGAACATATCCCTGCACCAAACTGTCTTCAAATAACATGTACAACACACCTTCGAACTACCAGTTGTTAAAGAGCGATCATTCAACTGTAAAATGGGAACGCGCCTCATCCATTTCAAGTTGCAGAGTTGAATCTGCCGAATATCAGAGAGGTTAAGTTGTGTTTGTGAAGGCTTAGGTATTGGGAACCCTGACCGTCTGGGATTTGTAGGTGTAGATAGAGAATTAGGCGGGCGAGTTTTGGGCTGCGCAGTAAAACAGTGGGGCTCAACCGATTACTACTACCTGGCAGAGTTTAAGCTAATCGTAGACGGGTGAAAAAGTAACTACATAGAGCCTGAACATTTTGTTGGAGAGTGTCGGAACCTTCTCATCAACCATCAAAGCTTTGCTACAAAGTATTCTACTCTAGAGTTCTGAAGTCAGTTGAGGACCTACTCACATCCTCCAATCATCTGCTTCAGTTCACCTGGAGAGAAGCAAATTTCTCGGCAGACACCATGGCTAGAGGGGATCCGAGCTGACCTTACCTTTTGATGACTGGTTGTGGTAGACGCAGAGGTTTCTGCCAAGAATTGAAGACCCCATAATACTGGGTACTTCAGATTTATATGATCCCTGACATATTTCTTGGATCTCACGTTTATTTCGAATGAGTTTTCTCCTGTTCGATACAATCTTGACTGAGGGATTTTATTCAAATAGAACTGTCTCGGATTCGAATACACGCTTGATTGATGTTTTTTAATTCGAATAGAACTTTGCAGGCACTGTTCGAATACGATTTATTTGGCGAGATGACTATTCAAATGACTAAATCTTTCGAATTACATTTATTTTGATTCGAATATACATTTAGTCTATCAAAAAAGGTACGATTCAGCTCTTTCTTTTGATGTTTAAGGGGACATTGTGTCACGGTTGTAATCTTTGTATTTTATTCAGCATATATAATAACTCTAAATTCTGTTAACAAATAATACCTACTTGAAGATCATTTTCCATAACATTACTCATGGGTTCACCCTCTACATATCCTATACACATTGTTCGAGATTCATATACTGCAATTCAAGGCAAGAAATTTTCATTCAGAACATGCGACGTATTTAAAAAAAAAACATACATTCTATAAATCCCCACTCACACCCTGAGGCCGCACTAACACCCGTCTACAACGTTCTTCAACGACAACATTCCACTACCCCCATAGCAGGGTTCAGTCCTGCAGCGTATGTGCACCATGATGGAACCCCTAAACACTCTAACACTAGCACATCCCTTCGACCGTAGGATCAACTACACCATCTCTAACACCAGTCACTAAAGGGTCACTCCATACCTTCTGCCTGAGTAACATCATTGGTAGAAGGCTCAATTCGGTTCACGAAAGTGTTCGAAGTTTTCGAGGATTATACCCCAACCCAGCTATAAAGTTCTTCAGACCCCGTCGCGGACACAATCTCATCGTATATTACGCCTCTAGGAAACGTGCTTTATTACTAAGTACTCTTCTTTTCAACCCGCCTTCACCTACAACACTGTTTACGTAGGTAGTGTTGGCAATCGAGCATGACGTCCTTGTAGAATAGGATCTAATCTGCCAACTGCTCGGTCCAAACACACCGACCTCCGGTCTCAAGCAAACATTATGGTCTCCTAGCGCGCTCAAGACGTCCTCGTCATGCTGCAAAACTATTATTTAATACCTTCTGGGCTTAAACAAAGCAATAGCAAAGCATACCTGTACGAATACAGACCAATTAGCAGTTTCTCGAAGGAAATGTAAACTCCCTTGCAATTTAAGCAAACACTTACCGATGATAAGCTTGTCATGTGATCCTTGCTTCCGTTGGGTCTATTCAGCATAGAGTAGCTATCGACGCGGTCGTCGCCGAAACCTGCACCTCCCGTCAACTGGCAATACCTCACTCGACCCTTAAAATTATCCTCCTAATCGGCCGCCAGATCACAAGGCCTATTGCCTCGCAGAGTAAGTATCATATGCTGTACTATCGAGCTTCAGTCAGTGGCTTTGGACTTACCATTGCCGTTGTCGGAATACCTTAAGCACCCTTGTTTGAATGGTCCCCATGCCCACCTCGCGAGACCTGGCAATAGCTTCACTTATGAATCAGATGTCACAGTCCATTTTTACTGCCCTCGTCGACAACTTCCATCTTAGCTCTTCTTTGATACTGCAAAAAACAGGTACATTTCGCGCAACGTGTCTATCTTCTTTTGCCTCTTCCTACAATACCCAACTTTTCGATGACCCAAATTTATATCCATCATTCATCGTGGTAATAGCTAATCAATATACCTTTTGGGATCATCAGTATTGTTGATATGTTTGCACAAATAACGAAAAATAAGTTCAACAACTATTCGAGCTACAGAACAAACAACCTTCGACTTCAAATACTTAGATTATACGCCTATGTTTCAGCTTAAACACTCCTCCCCCTCTGCATTCTCATAAAAGACCTCTTACATACTTTACCAAATCCTTATACCACCCGTCCCCGTCGCAAAAAGATCAAATAGCCCATGGTTGTCTAGAGGGCATGAATGCGGATAGTATCACCTTCCTTATGCTGCTTTCCCGCAGTTAGAAAGATACAATATTGAACCAACTCGATCAAACCCATCTTCTTCAGTTTCAACTCCACATTCATCCCCTCGACAACCTCATATATCATAAAAAATGTGCCAGTCAGCTGGCAATGGGCCCAATATCCCAGTAATTCAATTACTACTCATAGCTTTCGAGGGGCAGTTTGCATCCCTAATCGAATCTGGTCTGAGCCGATGGTTGATACCACCTGAGGGGTATCCTTGAATGAAAAGGCCCCCCCTACTGGCACCAATTATAAACACCCAACCTTCGACCCCCAAACTGTGTTTGCCAGAACGATCTAGCCTCGCTTTTGTGCGCTGAGATTGGAACTGTCTGTCTAAATCATCTGAAAATCCTATTACACTCTGCTCCTCCTCCCCTTTCCTACTCTCGTCACCCAAGGTTGATTATTACCTTCGTTCACCGTTCTGCTTCCCACTCCTCGATCCATCGTCTCCCACTCCCTGATACTCGAGCTTACATTGGCTCTAGTCGTAGCCTATAACCCTTTGGCACTACCCCCATCCAATGGGGGGGCGTTGTACTTTTTAACCATTCTATATCGCTACCACCACCCCTCGATCCGAACCAGATACACTCTGGTAGTATTTAACCTTCAGAAGAAGAGGAGCACAATTAGCGCGATATATGTGACAATCACATTTTGATATATATATTATGTGTACCTCTCCAACTTGCCCACCTCGTGATTGTTCGACTGACAACCCCATATAAAACCTTACTCTTCAAATTTACCTGGGCGGATCTCTAGACAATGGGTACACCCTTCCCGGTCAGGCCATACAAACAAAAAACCTAGCAACATCTACCACCATACAAACAAAGTACAAATACAGAAGAGAACACTGATAGAGCAGAAATACAAATCAAATATTGTTCCAAGATTATCAGAAGACTAGTACTGTCGAATCGATCAAATTTCTCATAGTAACAGCCGTTAGTATCTTCTCTCTTTCTCAACAAGCTCTACTACAACAATGGCATATGTTGTCTCCTCCTTCATCTGTGTTCTCTCCTATGATGGATTGTTTGGGGAAACAATAAAACTTCTCTGTCACTCGTCTTTAAATACTACCTCAGGACAATAAAAATGCCTGGATTTCCCCCACTCAAAATCCTTACAAACTCTCCACTTCACCATCATTTTTTAGCTGAGATGTAATCTGCTAATATTACTCTCACTTCCTCTCACGGCAATTACATGCTCCAATCAAGTAATACCTTTTATATACCTCTCAAGCTTCTGGCCCGCTACCCAAGTTATCACACAAACCCCGATCACCTCCCCCTCTTTCCCATACCCCAAGTTAAATATTATGATGACCGCAGTGGCACACACCTTGGAATAGTACTACTATACAGGTCTGCTATACGGCTGTTATATTTTGTGCAGTCAAAACAAAATATGCCTTCGACAGCAAGAAATTTCAAACCCTCTCTGCTTTCATTTGTTGGAACATCTCTACTTTCTACTTCACACAATCGTACATTAAACATTAAGACTCGAAACCTTCGGTCAGTTATTTTTGATTATACCATAACTCAAGTTTCTTACCAAAAATTTTTTTTTGAATCATGGTCGTACATAAGTTCAAAGTTTGACAATGAATAACGCGGCCATACTATTCCTCACTACATTACCATGGCTATCTATCCTAGTTCGACAAACAAAACAGTTCCATACACAAGTAAGTGAGCTTAGAATTCATAAACATCAAACCAGGAGACAGAAGAAGAATAGATAAACAATAAAAACAAAAAAAACAAACACAAGACACAACAATACCCTATACCAATCGAACAATACCACCAAGAACCTTATTGGTAACGGAAGCAGTTCTGCAGAGCCCTGCGAACCTTGGACTGTGTCTTATGATTCACCTGGTCCTATACGCAGTCTCTTCAGCAGATAGTACCGATTACTAATGTTGGATATAACACTCTAATACCTCCACCAATGCTCACAACATCCCGCAGATAGGATGCTTCTGGCCCAGCTCTAACAAAGTAAGCAATGCAACAGCAACCATTCTAATTCCTTGTTCATTCAAAGACTTTCTAAGCCAGGACCCTCGTCTTCTCTTTGATTTAATTAATTCCTCGCCTCACCTCTTCTAGTACCCTTGTTTTTGGTGTGTAGTTTCCTATTTGTTTACTCAGAGAAGAAGAAGATGAAGACATTTAACATCCACCCCCATAATGCCCATATTGATTACCTGCGTTAGAGGCATTATACCCCTTAATCACCACACATTCATTAATTACTTAATACCTTCTCAACTGTTCACATTCAATAGCTAACTCTCAACTTTTTCAGGCAACCGATTTTCTAGCACGTTGCATAAACATCAATCCCCAAGGGCCCTTGCTGAGAGGGGGCGAAATGTATTAGCCTACTCACGCATTCCAGTACCAGTCACATACTCACAGGCTGCATTAAAGCCTAACTTAGAGATTCGAATCCAGAAAAAATAGTAAAGAAGTCCATGAAGACTTCAAGACTAGCGATACTCCAGGACATACGCCAAGTTGAAGACAGAAGTTCTTACAGGAAGAATTCAGTTCAGTACAAGAAATTCTTTGGACCATGGTACGACATGGTCGAAGGGCAGGATACGTTGATTAGCTCGCTAATCCGCCGGAATAATTTAAACAAGTCGCTAGATAACTATAAGTTAGAACTAAGAACTACAGTGTCAAAACCAATAGCACAGTGTTATGAAATGACCTGAGTACAGAACAGGTGCCCCCCAAAGGCTATACATGAAATCAGACTCACATGTGGCCTAGTCCTTTTTATATTCTAAACTAGGGAGGGAGAATGCACTATGAAGAGAGGTTGAAAGCTAGCTCCTATCAACGCACTAAGTCACTTGACCACATCAAGGGACTCCACGCAAGTTGGGGTATGTTAGTATAGTAATATTGTCTATATTCATAGATACTTGCAAACCCCTAGCGAAAGATAACCCTATGTGTTAAGAGTTGGTTCCCCTTGGACAAAAACCTTGTTCACCTACAACTACACTCGTGGAAATTAGCAGACATGGTCAATGCTGAATATGCATAATCGTCCGTCAGCGTATAGACGTTTCACAGAAAAATCATCGATTACACATTTCGGAGATAAAGTAAAGAAATCGACACACTGAGGCCTTAGCATTATAATACCAGTTCGAAAGATTCAACCAGGAGAGCTCAACATCGAGGTACTCGAACTCCCAAGTATAGACAACATGGAAATTAACACCTTTGATACTGGGGGTGAAAGTATCGATCCCGAGGATTGGTGAATACCCTTCCTGGCATATTTTTACAAAAGCATACTACCAGAAGACCCAAAAGTAAAGCAATCCTTCTCGGAGAATTGCAGGAGGTACTTGATCCTTAAAAAAATGAATTACGCAGAAGAATAACAAATGGAGTGCATCTCAAATGCATATCACAGAATAAAGTCGACATTATCATAAAAATGCTACACGAAGGTACTTGTAGATCACATACTGCAGGACAATCTATGTGTAGTAGCATATTCCCCTGATTCGATAAGGACAAACTAAAATAGTGTGAAGTCGAAGGTATCTAATCATTCAAGAAGATATTGTGGTAACATACTCCCCTAATTCAACAATGAGAAGCTAGCAAAACCAAGTCAAAGATGCATGACCATTTAAGATGATGTCAAGTCAACAACTATAGATCTCGCTCCTCTACAGTAGCTGTTATACTTGGTCAAATAGAGCCGTCGCAAGAGATCCGTAAAGTTCGCTCACTACCTATTAAGGTGGGAGACCAATTATTTGTAAATATCGGTATCTACAATAAATACAAATAGAGCTTATGATAAGAGGGATCTAAGAACTCCGTTTTTCTTTACTATTTGCTTATGTTCTATCGTTCATCAATTATAATAACTTGCACATATTGGATTTCACCATCAAACCCTCCTCGAGGTCGTGGGTTTTCTCAGGTTTTACTGAGTTTCCATATAAAATCTAGTGTACTTCAGATTAAAATTACAATCTCTTTATAGAAGTATTGGCAAAGTTTCCCCTCCGGAAAACACGATATTACAATTGGCACAGTCTGTGGGAAAATAAACTTTTCTTTACCAAATCTTATTCTATACCATCATTTTCCATGACCAACATGAACTTGAGAAGTTCTTCCAACAATTAGAGAAATAATGAGGAAATTCTAATCACAGTTCAGTCAGAGACCGTAAATTTACACAATACGGTTATTGAGCTCCAAAAGTAGATGGAATCTAACAAGAATCAACATCTTGAAGACCAGATGATTTATGCTCAAGCCTTCCAAGTTGAGAGGGATGGGGAAAAAGGCCCTGAAACAACAAAACTGAACTCATTAGAAAGAAATGGAAAATCTGCGAAGGCACCAAGATCGATTCACTACTTTGTGAGAATCACCTCCTCAAGCCCAAAGTGTACATCAATCCAGAGCTTCCCTTAGGGAAAATATACTAAGGGAAGAACGAAATCGAACCTCAAGATCCCGATTGAGAAACCCGGACAGAGCATCCTTATATTTTGGCCTCACATCATCAGCATCAACAACTTAGAGAAGTCGATGAACATGTCAACAAACCCTACTGCTACCTCCAAGATGCCCAGTCAGAGAATGTTTGGGCCCAGAAGGATAAGGAGATTTTGATCCATTGGCTCCAGCTGAACCAAATTCTCTCCAATAATTCATTACCTTAGACGACTTGAATAACAGGATTTAAGCCATACATTCAGACAATCCTAATCGACGATCTGCTCTGGACATGATTGAGACCAACCCAATTTCTCCTCATCTCAAAGTTATGCCCATTCCAGACAACTTCCACATGCCAAAATTTTACTAATATGTGGGCCTTACCGACCCACTCACCCACGTCTGTCACTTCAAAGCAGCCGTAGGCCAGTACTCTAAACTTGATCACATATTATGCCATTTATTTAACATGAGCCTCAAAGAAGAGCCTCTTAGGTGGTTCCACACCATTCGTGAAGGTTCGATAGCCAGCTTCACCCAGTTATAATGACATTTCAAATCAAACTATGCTCATTCCAAAGAATGTGAGATAACAGTTGACTTTTTTTTTCCGAATAAGGGACAAAGGAAACTCTGGAGAATTTTTATAAACATTTCCTGCATGAAACAAAGAAAATTGGAAATTCAGATCCAAAGATTATCGTACCATTGTTTACCTCTCCACTCCACATCGATTCCTAAGTTTGAGAAGAACTTACGCTTCACAAACCTAAAATAGTCATTGAAATGATCGACGTGGTGAATAAATATATTGAACTTGAACGATCCAAGAAAGATAAGATGAAAAGTTCTTATGTTATACATTCTAATGATGTGCTCTCACCACCATACTAAAAACTAGTAAACAATGTTCCTGCCAAATAGCGTGGGTGTTTAAACGAAAACGTCAAACGAAAAGATGGGAAAAAAGATTGACCTGTCCCAGTCTTACCTCCTATAACGACCACTCTGTCATCTATCTTACCGATATTAAGGGGGGATAAATTCTTTTAAGAGACAATGAAGATTCCAGATGTCCCAAACAAACTTCTATGCCAGTATCATAATGTCCATAGCCATGAGACTGACAACTGTTACTCCCTTATACGAATATTTCAATGTATAATCCTAGTAGGAAGGCTTCACATGTATGTGATCAATGTCCCGAAGTTTCTTGAAGAAGAAATAAAGAGAAAAGAAGTCAAACAAGATCACGACCAAGGTCAGGCTCGACATCTTTATATGATCGATATTGAGAAGGGCAAGAAGCAGAAGAAGGATGATAAAATCACATCTTGTTACAAGATGACATCCTCAGAAAAATCTTCCAAACTTCTACCCAGCTTCAACAAGGTCAAACGTCCATATCACATTTCCTTTGAAGACTGCGACACCAGCCATGTCAAATACCCTCATGAGGATCCATTAGTTATAATGCTCAAAGTCTGACATGACTAATTATACACACTCCTTGTTGACACGAGAAGTGTAGCTGATGTACTTTTCAAAAGAGCGATTGACGTCCTAGGCCTCAAAGATTTAGTCAAAGCTTCAACTACGACCATTACAGGCTTCAATGGTTCTAACAAATTAGCCTTGGGGGAGATCACATTACCTATTCAAGCAGGGCCAGAAACCACATTCGTCAAATTCATTATTATTAACGTTGAGTCAAAATACTTGGGGATCCTGGGAAGAAGTTGGCTCCACTCCATCAAAGCGGTACCTTTGACATATCATCCGTCATTATGTTTTCCAATAGATCATGGTATCTATGGGATCAAAGGGAGTCAAGCTGCAACATGAATGTATGAGAATTCTACCACAAATTCTCATGTATCTAAACTTCTGAAAGCATAACAATTACAGCAAGAAAAACCTCTAACGTTTGAGCAACATGACACTGAAGCAGTTGAATCCGTAGAGCTCGATGGTTCGGGAAGAAACACTTTCATTAGATCTAAATTGTTATTAGAAGAAAAAGAAACCCTACTTCAGCTATTAAAGAAGATTATTGATGTCTTCACATGGCCTTTTCAAGAGATGCCAGGAATTGACCCTTTTATTGCATGTCATAAACAAAACCTTATACCAGACAATAAGGCTATAGTGCAAAAGCGTCGTAACCTAGCCCCCAGGTTTTGAGAGGCGGTTAATGAAGAAATAGATAAGTTACTTTGAGTTGGATTCATTTGAGAAGCTAAATATCCAAAGTGGGTCTCGAACATCGAGGCAATTCCAAAAAAGAATGAAAAAATTAGAGTGTGTGTTGACTTCACTGAGCCAAATAAGTTCACACCAAAAGATAACTTCCCCCTTCCATTGATTCCTCACCTTCTCGACTCCGTAGCAGGCCATGAACTTCTCTTAATGATGGATGCAGCTTCAGGATACAACCAAGTCCCTCTCGCCGAAGAAGATAAAGAAAAGACTACTTTATTGTTACACAATCATGCCCTTTGACTTAAAAAATGCAGAGGCCGCATACCAACGGCTCGTTACAAGATTTTTCAAAGATCACTTGGGTAAAATTATGGAAGTGCACATCGATGACATGATCTGCAAAAGCCTAAAGCGAGAGGATCATTGCAAATATTTACAAACCATCTTTGACATCCTTCGAACGTACCGCATGAAGCTCAATCCTGAAAAATACCAATTCGGAGTTACATCTGGAAAGTTCTTGAACCATCTAGTTAGAAAGAGAGGTATATAAATCGATCCCGCGCATCAAACACTTATGGCCATGCCATTACCGCAAACCAAAAAAGATGTCCAAAAACTTGTTGATAAGGTTGCAGCTCTTCACAGATTTATCTCAAAGTAATCTGATCGGTGCAGACTTCTTTATATCCTTCTTCGAGGAAATTCATCTCCTATGAGAAAGAAATAACCCAAGGAAATTGTCTAGACACCAGAGTGTGAATTAGCTTTTCACGATCTCAAAAGCTACTTGGGGCATCTTCCTATAATGAGTACTCCTATTGAAAGTGAAACATTACCAATGTATTTATCGACAACAACAGATGACTCAATCAGTTCTATTCATATTTAAGAAGATGAAAGTGTTGAGAAACCTATTTACTTCATCAGCAAAATACTCATGCCTACTAAAAAAAGATACACAATAACTTAAAAGTAGTTTCTCGCCCTGGTCTACGGTTCCCAAAAACTTTGACCTTATTTCCAAGCACACCCCATCAAAGTGATCACCAAATTTCCCCTTAAAATAGTGTTGTCCAAAAAAGAGAAATCCATAAGAGTTTTACAGTGGTTAGTTTTCCTCAATGAATATGACATAACTTTCAAACCCCAAATATCGACCATAAGACAAGCAGTCAGTGATTTTTAGCAGATTTCCCGTCGAAGATCTCGAATGGGAAGAGCTCGAAGAAGTGCTGGCAGATGACTTAATTGCAGAACCAGATGCATGGTTAAAGAGTATAGGATGGAGACTCTTTACAGATAGCTCTACTGGATCATAAGGGTCCGAAATTGGCATTGTTCTAATAGCACCCTTCAATCATCAAATTGAGAAAGTAATAAAACTCAAGCTTTATACAATAAGTATTAAAATAGAGTATGAAGCTATCTTGCATGGTCTTGATCTTGCCGTGACACTTGGAGCGGAAGAGATAACTGTCTATGTGGATTCATTGTTAGTGGCCAATCATTACCAAAAAACATTTAAAACATCAAGAAAAATTGTCGATTACGCCGTGTTGGTCAAAGAAAAGATGAAACAGTTCAAGACAACAACAATTTCATATCTACCTAGAGATGAAAACTGCCATGCCGATGTATTAGCATACATCGCAGCCATGCTCGAGGACAGTTAGAAGAAAACTTTGGAGGTCAAAGCTCTCGAACATTCTAGTCTCGATATAAAATCATGAAGATTGGAAAAAGCCATTCCTTACGTATTTCAACTCTAATACCCTCCTCGAAAATAAAGAGGAAGCTCAGTTTCAAATAGAAAAATGTCCACGGTTCAATGTCTAGGAAGGAATACTATACGGCATCACTGGTGGAGGTTCACTTATCGAATGTATTTCATAAAATCATTCTCAAGTCAAAATTTAGGAATTTCACAAAGGAATTTGTATCGCATATATTTCCGGACAGTAACCAGCAAAAAGAGCATTCACATAGGGTTTATACTGGCTGAAGATATGACAAGATAGTAAAGATTTTGTTATAAAGTACTTCAAATGCCAAATCCATGCCCAAGACATCTAAAGCCTAGCACTTGACTTATATGTCAGTAATGTCCTTTGGCTATTCAAAAGATGGGTAATTGACATCATTAGTCTCTTCCACCTAACATCCGGCAATAGAAAATTTGTTCTTGTAGACAGACTACTTCCGAAATTGGGTCGAAGCTGTACCACTCTGTCATACAGATGAAAATAAAGTTATCAAATTCCTCTGGGAGCACATCATCACCATATTTGGTTGTCCGCAGATGATAAGATTAGATAATGGGAAACAATTTATCAGCAACAAAGTCCTCAACTTCCTCCACAAATACAAAATCTAGTTAACTACTTTAACACCTTATTATCCCCAGGGAAATGGCCAAGATGAAGCTATCAATAAAAGCATAAAGTCTGGGTTACAAAAGCGCCTCTTATGGGCATATAGGACCACACCGTGAACATCCATAGACTGTACCCCTTTTATGATGGCTTTTGAAACTGAAGCTGTAATCCCATTAGACCTTAACCTCCCAACCGCTAGGAAATAAGTCACGAAGGAAGAAAATGATCTTGGACTTCTCTATAATTTTAATTGGCTTGAAGAAACTTGAGATCATGCAATTGCAAATTTGGGTCGATATTATGATACTTTAAGGAAAGCATATAACAAAAATGCAAGAAAGCGTACATTTGACATCGGTGATCTTGTACTTTAACGAATTTAAGATAGTACTTGACCTAAAAACTCATGTAATTTATCTAAAAATTGGGAGGGTCCTTACATTATCAGCGATAAGAACGACAAGTGTACTTAATGGTTGATGATTGAAAACGAAGTACAACTCGAGTTTGCATGGAACACAGCCCATCTGAAGATGTCCTTTAGATAAAAATTGTATTATATTTCAATTATCTTCAATAAAAGAGTTTTCTTTCCATTCATTATGACATCTATTCTACGTTTTTTCTTTTGACAGAACTTAAAAAGTATTTGTCAAAACTAAGTTTTCATTTCTTCGACAAACATATATCCAATTAAAGGAGAACATGCTTGCAATCCTTACTACAGCCGATAAGGAATGACTTGTTCTGTCTTGTCAAGACTAGATATCCCATAGAGGATAGACATCTGACAATCCTTTATAGTCATAAAAGCCATAACATGGTTATTCTGTTATCCAATAAGAATCTAATTGCCCAATGGCACGATTCCAGCACACTTACAGTTTAATATCTTATACTCATGCTATCATCTCGAATCATACACTTGGGAAGTTCATTCACAATATTGGATATCAATATATTCTAATGATCGATAACAAAAATCATTAACATCAAAAAAGATATTTACCAAGTTCTTTCAAAAGTGTTGTTCAAATTAAAGTTTGCCGGTCCCATCGACCACTTGTACATAAGAAAAGTCTTTCAAAACAAAAATCTTTCAGCAGTATAAATTAAATCATCTTTATTATTACTACTTAAGGGGGAGAGTTGGAGTAACAAGCTTCAGGGGTAACCCAAGAGTCAGAGCGTCAAGCACTTCTTCCTGAGTATCACCTTCGGCCACTACAGGCATCCAAGCTTCAGCCTCCAGCACCTTATTCTTAGCATTAGAGTCTATGAAACTTAGACTGGCAGCAGCGGAAAGACCCTTGTAGAGGTCTTTCCTCTCCTTCATAGCCTCGAATTGAGCTGCAAAGTTAGACTTCATTGACTTCAGTGACCCCAGAAGATGGCGATCAATTTCTTCTTTGGCTTGAACCAGCGCCTCAGCTTTTTCTACATCCATCGACATTCGTAGGTCACAAACATCATCCTCGAAGGTGTCCACTTTTGCAGAGACAAGGCCTCCATCCTCGCCTTAGCTAGTTTAGCCCTGATCTTCTTAATCTCTTTCAACTTCTTCCCCTGACACATCAATTTGTGTCCCAAATAACAGCTTCCTTTTTTTTGATCGTACCAAGCCTAAGCTTCTCCAGCTTGGTCTCCAGAATCTCCTCTCACACCAGCTTATCTTTTTCTTTGGTGAGCTCCTTCTCAATATTTTAAGAGATAAGGAGCTCATTGGTGAGGCTCTAACCACCAAGCATCTGAGGCATGGCATCAAGAAAAAGTTTCTTGATTTGCATTATAACACAAATATGAGATCTCAAAGATAAAACCAAGGTCATTAAATGAATAAAGGTGTAAAAATTCCTCACCTGGTCCATTGTACGATGACCTTCAATGAAGATAGTCAATAAACTCTCAGCCTTGACAAGGCAGTTGGCAAACTCTTCTTCTAAGGAGTTGGCTCCAGATGAATAAGACTCAATCATCCGCTGCGTTTCCTCTTTCAAACTTTCAAAAGTTCCCCCCGCCTTTGACATCAACAAGTCGAGGGTACCCTTCTTCCACGCTGCAGCTCTCTGCAACGAGCAATAGCCACCTTCAGTGGTTGACCTTTTAGGACATTTGTAATCCCCGACCCTATACCTTCATCCTTCTCTCTCCTCTCCATTGGAGTTTAACGAAGCAACCTCTTTGATGATTGTATAGGGGCAAGGGGAGAATTGGCAGTAGTATTCCTACTCAGAGTAGGATTCTCAAGAGGAATACTTACTTCAGCGGCCCACTTATTTTTTGCCGACATCATCCCGTCAATCATTAGAATCCCGTAAATCAATAGAATCTCCTATTTTTCTTCAGCCCAACCTCCTGAAACAAACCTTTGACCTTCTCATGGTCTTTAACTAGCAAATAAATTTACCCAAAATAGTTGGATCTCCGGTTATACAACTTTTTTTTTACTGAAGATTCTCTACCGATCTCCTTTAACGCTGCACATAACACAACAGAAGTTATAACATCACCAATCCGGTAGCAAAACAAAGTTTGGCAACTTATGCATTCTTGTTTAAATACAAACCTAAGTGAAAACTCTTTCTTTTCAGGGGCTCCCCAGGGTCTTTGAAGTCAAACTCATAGTTCCTCGACATCAGCAGCTTATCGGCAAAATACTGCCCCCTAGACGATGCCATCTCATAAAAGAACGGTCTCTTAAGAAATCTAGCTAAATACCTATAGCCCACTTTTTGAGGATTCTATATTAATATGTAGTACACACATAGGTCATCCACAGATATCACCTCCTCCCCCATTTCTCTAAATGACCATTTATCACAGCCACAACCCTAAATAGATCGTATACATTTGGATTGAACTGAGCAGTGGCAACATCGTAAAAATTTAAAAATTTCTTATAGTCAGCTCGAAGAGGTAACTTCAACCCCTTCTTTATTTGTTCTTAATGCACGAGAATCCCATCTATTAGGAAATCTTGATCTGTCATCTCCCCAAGATACTCCTCTAGTATCACATCCTCAGGGATGCCATACATCTGCTTAAAACTTAAAATTTCATTTGTTTATAGGGAATCCCCATAACATTCCCCAACGAAATCTATCTCTCCCTCCCCCACTCCTCCAACTCCACCTCTACCCGTATATTCTTCCCGATCACTTTTCTGTGGCTTATGTTTCACGTCAGTGTCTATTCTCTCCCCCTCAGAAACCTCGACAACCTCAACCTCCAAATTTGCTCAATTTTAATGGGCACCTTTGTACTATTTCTTATCACTTTATACTCACTACCCAACCCTTGCACGTAAGAAGTGACATCCATTCTTAACGGTGCTAAGTCGACAATATTTTTGAAAATTCCCTCTGAGTCAGTGCCAGGGCAGTTAGTATTTTGAACTGGTTCAGCCATTTATTTAAGCCTGAATCACATTCCCTTTTAAAGTTAGTATAGTATGACATCTCATACACTATATATTCATAGTTGTTAATGTATACCTACGCTTGTCGAGTTTTACTCTTCAGCACATCATTCTATCTGTTACTATCTTCGATATCTTTACTTCTCCATGTTATTTAAATCTTACATCGACATAATTTTATTTCAAAATTAATCACTTTTATACCCTCACGGTTTATATCGAAGTTTATCTACAGGAATAAAGCTTCTTGAAGACATTTTAGTTTCCCACAAGAACGGAGATCACATGCAAAATTTTGATTTTTTTTTATCTCTGACGCAAAATCAAGCAATATACACCGTACATCCCGTAAAATCTATTGCCCATAATCCCACAATTTCAAAAACCCCTATTATCTTCGAAATCCCCTAAAACCATGCCGTAACACTTGCGATACCTAAAATTCATTCTCTCTCCACATCCTCCCAAATCAGAGCAAACCCTTAAACCCTCATATTCCCATACCCCATACGGAACATTATCCACATCATGGATGTAGGGACTTATCCCTCGATCTCACTCAAAATAAAGCTCATGAAACTCGATTTACCTCTATCTCAGGCACACATATTTTTAACACTTGACACTTTAGTCAATATTCCAACCAACCACACGAACTACTCAAGAATGTGGGTCGAGCTAAACCCGGAAAACGTTATCCAGTCAAAAACACTTATCTCCCACAAACTCGTTAGTTATTCAGTCAACTACCACTAACCACATTATTCAGAAAATGTGCTCCAGCATGATGAAGAGCTGTGGGAAAAGCCTATATAAAGGAAAAGTTTCAGAAAAGACAGGGACCAGACAAATTATACAAACTCCTTATTTACGTGATCAAAAACATTTCTATATTTAGAAATCATTTGTAATAAAGATTTCCGTTTCAAGCAATAATGATACTTTTACAAAAATCCTCCATATGAGGTCGTATTTTTTTTCCTATTCAGAGGTTTTCCACGCTAAAAACATTTGTTTCCATTTCTTACTTTCCATTAGAATATTGGTACAGGTTTATTGGTGTGATTACTAATTTCTAATCATTTTGAGCTTATGGAATTTGGCCATTACATTTGGCACTGTCTGTGGGAGAGATTGCATTTCCACGATACCCTAAGGCAGTTTTTCACTACAATTTTCAATTATGGTTTCTTCCAGACGATAGGCCGCAGGAACTCGGCTCAAAATTTTTATGGATCCTGGACAACTTACCGAGTTATGGGCGAATCTCCACGTCGAGACAGAAAAATATGCCGAACTCGAACTTCAATTAATAAAGGATCGCGAGCTCTGAGAAAAAGAGCTCGATGCAGAACGAAAAGCTCGTTTGACAGTGCTTAAACGACACATAGATTAGATGACAATGATGCAAACTGCACTTGAGGCTTTACAAAATACTCAGCAGGCTCCTCCAGCCAGGGGTCACTATCAACTTCTAGAGACCTCCTACATTTCACCAAGGGAAAGATTAGGACCTCGGGGAGCCGCCAGTAAAGCCATTTCTAGAAATTTACCACATGGACTGTAGTCCTCAATCCATTTGGGGGGGGGAAGTTCAATCAGAAGTTAGTCAAGGTCACCAGATTTCTATCTGTCTCGAGGAAGACCGGCGACCTCTACATCAAGTTCCAGCGCGAGATCCCTTGAGTAAAGGTACAAGAACTCATCATCCCTTGCCAGCACATCCAGTGATTCAACCAACATGTCATTACTTCACAAAAGGACACATGGACCAATGAATTAAGGAGTTGATCGAGGCACAAGTTTTG
Source organism: Kingdonia uniflora (assembly GCA_014058105.1). Taxonomy (NCBI): domain Eukaryota; kingdom Viridiplantae; phylum Streptophyta; class Magnoliopsida; order Ranunculales; family Circaeasteraceae; genus Kingdonia; species Kingdonia uniflora. The sequence goes on along the minus strand of JACGCM010000404.1, from coordinate 42,863 downwards.
GGTACTACCGGCAATACTACAAAGTTAGAAGGAAGTCTGATTGCCAAAAAACTATTCGATATAGAGATACCGAAAGGTTTCCATATTCCTAAAATTTATAAATACAAAGGTACTGACCCGAAGGAGCATATTCAGCAATTCCGAGATTCATTGGGGTTGTACTCCAATCTCAGCCACATTCTCTGCCGTTTGTTCACCACAAGTTTACAGGAGGAGCCACTCCGGTGGTTCCATTATCTTCCTGAGGAATCTATCTACACATTTGATCAGCTGTAGAAATAGTTCTTCAAGACATATGCTTACTACAGAGACAAAGAGGACAACTTGTATTCTCTTATCGGTCTTAAGAAGTCACATGGAGAAAAGCTTGATGACTTCTCAAAGAAATTCCTAGAGCTCACGAGAAAAGTGGATAACCTTGGCCAAAAAATAGCTGTGACCACTTTCACTAATGTTCTCCGGCTCGATTGAAAAGCCAAAGAATACCTCTTCCTTAACAAGCTTGCAACATTAGAGGAGATGATCATCAAAGTCAACGGTTACGTTGACTTGGAGATGATGATGTCTGAGTGACAAATATCTACCAAATCTGTCCTCTCCACCAAATCCCCACCTATAAAGCGAACCAGCGAGCTTAAGGAGGAACAGAGAGATAAGAAACGTACCAAGGGGAACACTGGATACCCTCAGAATAGCGGTCCGTAAAACAAACCCGTCCTCCCAAAACTAAACGTCCGAATCTCCATAATTTTTCCACTGCTGTTGAAAGACCTGTTCTACCGCATCTCTCAAATGCAGGAGCCCATCGAGAATCGACCATTTTGCTTACATCATAAGGTAAATCATCATACCACAAACAATTTCTATGCTCTACAGCAGTTGCTCGAGTACATTTTTAAGGAGGGACGGATGCTCGAATACATTGTTGATCTGAAGTCTTACTAAGATGGCAACTATAAGAAGTAGCTTGAAGTTGTTCAGGTCAACGATAGAGCTGAGGAGAAGTATCCCTCCTATATGCACCTCAGCAACATGATCGAAATTGACCAGATCACCAATTCCAACCTCTCAAAGCGCCAGAGGCTTTCGGAATGCTGTGATCTTACACCTTAGGACAAAGAAACTAAACTTCTAACCGAGTCGAGCAATCGCCGACTCGGAATCTCCTTTGAGGATTACGATACTAGCCATGTCAAATTTTTACATCATGATGCGTTAGTCATAATGCTCAAGATGAAACAGTTTGCCATGCACAGAATGATGATCGATACTGGAAGCGGTATTGAAATTCTTTTTCAGAGTACGATCGACAAGATGGATTTGGCCGACCAAGTCATTCAGAGCGATACAGACATTAGTGAGTTCAATGGCTCCAGGGAGGATCGAGTAGGCAAGATTATCTTACCTATTACCGCAGGACTATCTACTATCGGAGTCTTTTTCTATGTCATCAATGCCAAATCTCGCTATCTTGGGATTATGGGCCGCTGCTGGATACACAATATGGAAGTAATCGCTTCCACCTATTACCAAACACTTCGATTCAAACATGACAATGGTATTTATGAGATCAGAGGTAGTCAAAAACTCTCTCGATCTTGTAAAAATGCTGTCTCTACCATCTTAGATACTTCAGATAGATTGGCCGTATAAAAATTACAAAAAATTGATCACCTCAACGATCAATCACCTACGGAGGAGCCCACAGAATATGTCAACATTGATGGACCTAGCAGAGGTACGTTCATCAGAACCATGCTGGTTCAGCATAAGAAAGATGCTCTTATTCGGTTCTTGTAACTCAATCGAGATGTTTTTGCATGGTCTTTCGAAGAAATGCCCGGAGTCGATCCGGCCATGGCTTGCCACAAGTTAGCCATCAATATAAACGCTACAACGGTCAAACAGAAATAGCAACGACTTTTACTTTGTCTTCAAGATGAAGTTAACACCGATATCGAGAAATTGATCAAAGTGGGATTCATTCAAGAAGCTAAATATCCAGACTGGATATCCAACATTGTCCCTATCCCAAAGAAGAACAAAAAAGTTTGAGTTTGCGTAGATTTTACAGATCTGAACAAACATACTCCAAATGATAGTTTCCTTTTTCCCAAAATTCATCAGATCCTCTATTCCATAGGAGGCCATGATCTCCTATCTATGTTGGATGCCGCTTCAGGGTATAATCAAATTCTACTTCTGGAAGAAGATCAGGAGAAAACAATATTCATCACAAAAAGTGGCCTTCATTGTTACAAAGTCATGCCCTTCGGGCACAAGAACGCAGGTGCCTTATATCAACGATTGATGACTGCTATATTCAAAGCACACCTAAGCAAAATCGTTTAAGTCTATATCGATGATCTTCTGCACAAAAGCGTACAGTCAGATAATCACATCTCAGATCTTAACACAATATTCAACATCCTTCGATCTTTTAAAATGCGTCATAACCCTGATAAATGTCAATTCGGGGTACATTCTGGCCGCTTTCTAGGCCACCTCATCAGCAAGAATATGATTGAGGCTGACTCAGATTAAATTTTGGATCTCCTTGACATGTCTTCTCCAAAGACGACGAAAGACGTACAAAAACTTGCCGGCAAAATTGCCGCTATCAACCGTTTCGTATCTAAATCTTCAGACTGCTGCTGTTGACTATTCCTGCTACTCCACGGATGTACCAAACGAGGAAAGGTTTAGCCAACTGTAGAAGTCACATGGACACCAGAATGCGAAGAAGCTTTTCAGGATCTCAAAATCAATTTGGGAAGGTCTCCCATAATGAGTACCCTAGTAGATAATGAGGTTCTGATAATCTACCTAATAGTCACAGATACTTCCCTCAGCTCGGTTCTTATTCGTCGGGAAGGGAAAATAGAGAAACTAGTCTTCTTCATCAGCAAAACCCTCACACCCGCAGAAACAAGGTACTCTAAAATTGAAAAACTTCTTCTCACTCTTGTTTACACTTCATAGAAACTCAAGTACCTTCCAAGCACATTTTTGTCAAAATTATGATGAACTACCTACTTCAGGAAGTTCTGTCCAAAAAAGAAATGTCATAAAAAGTGTAAGAGTGGTCAGTCAGTTTGGGAGAACATGATATCAAGTTCAAACAACGTCATTCTAAAAAAGGTTAGGACGTTGCCAATTTTCTCGCGGATTTCCCAGTGGAGGATCTCGAGTAGGAGGAGCACGACCCAAATCTTGCCGAAGATACACCAAAAAATCTAGCCCCCATGCCATTCAGCGAATGAGCTAACTGGATCACTACGTCAGGGTGGAGGCTTCTCATAGATAAATCAGTAGGACCCGCAGGGTCAGGGATCAGGATTATTTTGATTACCCCTTCTAATGGCAGAATTAGGAAATCAATCCGCTAGAATTTTGAGGCCTCAAATAATGTCACCGAGTATGAAGCTCTCATTCGCAGACTCGACCTCGCACTTGAGCCCAATGTCCCCGAACTTTTAGTTTATACAGATTCATTACTCATAGTTCATCATTATTCCGAGCAATACAAGAAGAACAGAAAGCTGATCGAATATGCAGCCCTCGTTGCTGATATGATGAGTAAGTTCGCGAAAGAAACTCTCAATTATTTTCCTCGAGGTAAAAATAGACACGCCGATTCCTTGGCATATCTAGCTTGGGTCTTGGGAACAGAAGCTCGATATCTCCAAATTGAAATCATTTCAACCCCCAACATTGATCGCATTTCTATATGCACGATCAACACTGGGGCGATAAAGGGGGAGACGACGATTGGCAAAAGCCTTTCTTAGCCTACCTCGGTGCCGACAACAATTGCAACAAACCATTCCCAGCAGATTCAAAAGAGCGCCGACAGCCGATCAATAACTCAAAGCGTTACAATACTCAAAATGGTATGCTTTACCGCCTTTCCGTTACAGGGCCTTACCTTAAGTGCCTTTTCAAGTCAAAAGCAGACGAACTACTCTGAGAATTGCATGAAGGAACTTGCGGCTCCCACGCCGCAGGTAAATCTTTAGCGAATAAAGCTATTACTCAAGGAGTATTCTGTCCCGACATGCATAAGCAAGATGAAGAGTATTCCCGCAGGTGGGATACCTGCCAGAGACATGGATATATGATACGTGCCCCTGCGCTCAAACTCCATGCAAGCAAGGTTTTCTGGCCATTCAAAAAATGGGCGCTAGACCTCATCGGCAAATTCCATAACTCTCTAAGAAATCGCCGTCACCTACTCGTAGCTACCGATTACTTTACAAAATGGGCAGAAGCAATTCCACTGTGTCAAACCAGAGAAGAAGAAGTCATCTCTTTTATCTGAAACTACATAATCACACGGTTGGGGTGCCCCTACCTAATTTGTATCGATAACGGGCCCCAATTTGTGGGAGATAAAATCGTAACCATCTTAAACCACCATAATATCATCCACTCACCATCAAATCCATACTACCCTTATGGCAATGTCTAAGCCAAAATCACCAATAAAACCATCGTGGATGGACTCAAAAAATAGCTTCAATCACAGAAAAAAGGAATTTGGGTTTGCAAACTACCTCACGTTCAGTAGGCGTATCAAACCACTCCCTGACAATCTACTGGTGTACCCCATTCCACCTTTCTTATGGTACTGAGGCTATCATTCCTTATGAATATCATCATCCAGTTCGTGATCACGAGCTGACTGACGAGGAATATGAGTTCGAAATGGTTTGCAGCCTCAATATGATAGATGAGACCAGGAAATGCACCATCGCTAACCTAGGTCGATATCTTCATATGCTCGGCAGAACCTATAATAACCGAGTCTGGAGCCGTACTTTCCAAATCAAAGATCTCGTCTTCAGAGAAATTCCTCAGCATCACAAAAAGCCTCACGCTGGAAAATTAGCTGACAATTGGGAGGGTCCATTCATTATAACAGGTCTCTCAGGCCTGGGATCATACTATCTCATAATAGAAGAGGGAGTCCCCATTTCAAATCCTTGGAGTACTAGGCGAATGAAACGGTACTATCGTTAGGCGTCTTACTACTCCATTTCCATTATTTTTTTTCAATTCCAAAAGTGAGATTTTGATCTCCATCCAATGTAAATTCTGAATTTATCAATGAAAGTTTTTTTTTGAACAATATCATTCCCTTCACGAACATTCGACCACATTCAACAGATTAAAGCATAAATAATAATAGCTTACAATCAATCTTATCCAAGTTAGATCAAGGATATCACTTGATTTTGCTCCTTTTACGATTGTAGCAAGTGTAGAAACTTGTTTCATATCAAAGACTCTGCCAAACAAGAGATAAGGCAAAGGTAATACCCGTCTTCATCTTTTTCAACTTGTTTGGATTATTTAAATCAGATGGATCAAGGATATCATTTGGTTTGGCTGACTCTATTACATCTTTGCAATTGTAGCAAGTGTAGAAACTTGTTTTACATCAAAGACTCAACCAGACCTAAGATAAGGCAAAGGTCATACTAGTTTTCATCTCTTTCAATATGTTAGCGACATTTCTATAGTTCAAATCAAGTTTCAACTTGGTTTACTCAACCCATTTCTGCAATTAAAACGAATGTAAAAAATTTGTTTTATATTAAAGACCCCGCAAGACACAAGATAAGGCAATTGTCATACTAGCTTTCATCTATTTTAATGTGTTTGCGACATATACTATTTATTTTCAGGTCAAATTCTTATTACAAGGGTTTCTTTTCTGCTGATGGAGAGTTAGTAGTCCTCCCCCCTATATCAAGAGGTTGAACTTTCAGTTCGTGGATCATGGCAGCTCTACCCGATTCTATCAGTTCGACAGTTCGAGGGCACAGTTAGATCTCCATGATGCCCAGACAGTTCCCTCGATTTATCTTAGCTCTACAAATGTATCTCTTATCCGACAAAGTTATGAACAAGGTATCTCGTTCTGACTCAAGTCCTTTCACTTCCTCTATAAAGTATGCAATAATCACCTTTAACAGGTTAGAGCGTGACACATCAGGTATGACCATTGCTGCAAATCTTGCTCTCACCTTCTCGAGGCGGGACTCTAACCAAGCGTAATCATTCATCTGTTAAGTCATTTCCGCATCGACCTTAGCATGATAGATTACATTTTCTTCCATCTTTTTTATATACTTCACTGATTCAGGAAGGTTCATGGCTTCTAAGTCTACTACCCGAGCACGAAGTCTCCGAATTTCTACGTTCAATTCTTCCCAAGCCGGAATATCTTTCAATAGTTCTTCTTTCCTCTTCACCAGTGATTCCTTTGATTTGATCTCCCCTTCCATAACTTTCTCCCTGATAAGAACAACATCCAACTTATGCTGGCATTCCCTCAAATTTGAATTTCCCTTCTGGACATGCCCCTGAATATGAGATACGTCATTCTCTAGCTCTCTAATTCGATCTGAGAGACTAATTACATCCCCTTAAAGTAAAGGAGTCTTAACCTCAATTCTACTTCCCCCTGAACGCTCTCTGGCCTCAGCTTTCTTGGCACGTGCAATGGCCTGCGCCAGTTCGGCCTTAAGTCATGCAACCCTCTCGTTTAAATCGTTACACCTTCGTTGCATTTCCCAAAATTCCATATCCTTGGTGGGTAGGGCTATTTGCAAATGTTCAGCTATGGATTCTGAGGCAGATAGATTTTTACGAGCTACCCTCAGCTCGTCATCTTTTTCGATGAATTTTCATCTCATTCACTCCAGCTCGTTATTAAATTATTGGAGATCAGATCGAAATCGTTCCTTTGATTGTTCCAATGCCTGAATACGATATTGATCCGTGTCAGCTTGCTTACCCTTCATAGCCAACGCACCAACTTGACTTTGAAGCTTCTCAGTACGTTCTGTTACCTCTGCTAGCTCTTTTAATCCCATATCTATCTCAAAATCATTCTCTTCGATCTGAAGAATCAGGTCAGAAACGGTCTGGGTCAACTCCACAAGTCTAAAATGCACCTTTACGTATTGATCTTCTCTATTCTCGTTTGCCTCCTTCATCCTATCGAAATGCTCTGCAAATTCCCAATTGTATATGAGTATGTCATCCTCACATGAGCGAGATGAATCTAATTCGACCTGGAAAATATAGTAATTTTAAGTACAGTTCGATTTAGGAAAGCCTTTGAATATATACATACTACATTTCTAAAGAGACTATGCGATTTCTAAACATCTGCTTCCAAATACTTTTAGACTAAAAGTTTGGAGTTCATTCTTAGATGAACACTTCATGAGTCTTCTTTCAGCGTAAAAGGTACATACTTTCGATAAACTACTCTATATTAATAGCGTTGGATTTTTACAATGCATTTCTATCCTATTTAGTTGATAACTTAACAGTGGTATAACATTCAAGTCGAAAGATCAATTCCGATATAACCTGCAGCTTCGCTTGCACAGACAGTAAGGCTTTAAAGGTCTCTCTTTCCCTAGGAAGTCCAGACTCTAGATCATTTATTCTGAGACTCATCTCTCTAACAGCCTACAAAAGGTTTATAAAACAAAGTCAATCTACAGAAGTTTCTTCCCCACACACAGTTCAAACAACTTACAAATATTTGTAAAAACACACTTGTCTACCCTACCGTCTCATTACCACCTTCTGGAAGCTCGACGCCATCCCCTTGATTGTCGAGCATCGTCTGGCAAGAAATACCATCCAGACCGTCCATGATCACTACTGCTTCAGCTTCCTCCTCATCTTCCTTCTCATCATAGGTGTCCGCCTTAATAGCATCCACTTCCTCCTCAGAATAGCCTTTCAGCATCAAATGGTGCCCTAGTCAGTCACACTCCTCAACCATCTCATCAAGATTGGCCTTTGTCTCCAACTGCAGCTGACCAATCGCCACGACATGAGAAGCCTTCAGCTGCCTAACCTCCTTCAAAGCGTCAGTCCTGGATCGAGCTAATTCTTTTTCTAGCTCGACATTGGCCATCTTCAGCTCACTTTTTTCTTCCTCTATCCCAAACCATATCCCCTTAACAAGATGAGTAACCTGCAAAAATTACATCAATCTCAGCGATTAGATCGAAGCATATTAAACAGTTCTTTCTGATAATATAAGCTTACCATCTTGCTCGTATCTTCCTCTCCATGGTGAACCGCCAACCTAGCCCATTCTTCGACCTCTTTGAGGTCGTCCACCACAACAGATTGCCCTTCGACGACCTTCTCTCATAACTCCCCCGAGGGTTTGACCCTCTTCCTCTTATCTTTCGCGACCTTACCACTTCCAGTGGTACCAGAGGCCGGCAAAGCTTTTAGCATCCATTTCTACGGATATTTTAGAAATATCTTGCTTGGCTTGACAAGATTCGGCTGAGCCGAACTGCCAGTTCCAGGAGTCCTGGAAATTTTTTTTCGAGCCTCCTCACTACTTACTTGCCTTTTTCATTCATCAACCCTCGCCATCGACCTGGTAGACTAAGATTTTCAGACCCTGTTCGACCTACTATCAACCCCCCTCTTTCTAATCAAGCCGAGTCCCTCCAACACAAGTTCAAGTTCAGTCTCCTCCTCCGTAACTTCGTCCAACAGAGATTCCCTCCCATCCACTTTAGACTTCACACCTGCAATAACAAAATTATTTACTATTAACTACAGTTGTCAGCGATATGTAACAATAATTCTATCCATGCATGTCTATACTTACTTTGCTTTACAATTCTAAACCGAAGGTCCAAAGGTTCTTTATCATCTCTTTGAAGATAATTACCCTTCACCATATGATGTTGTCATTCCAGGTTTGACCTGCTGAATTCAGATCAAAAAAATGATGCCGAGTTGCGCTCGCACAAAAATAAGACCCCCATTGGCCTTATAATTCTTCACCCCATAAAATTTTAAAATGTTCTCAATGGTTATCCTTCTCACTTTTCCTTCCTTTTCCCATTTTTCATTGAGATGGTCACACACGGTTATTACCTCCCACATATTCCCGTTCAATTGAACAGGACTTGCCCCAATTGCATTCATAATCCCCTTCACCAAATTGGTGAGGGGAAGGCTCAAATAATACTTTAATTGAGATAGGTAATACAAAAAGCCCTCTTAAAGGTCACTCTGAACATCCCCATAGAAATATTCTAACGAGATCGATTCATCTATAACCCTATCTCATTTTTCCACTTCCAAATCTGCCAGCAGATAAAAATATTCTTCCCCCTCCACTACCGTACAACCCCTAAGCTGCCTACCGATAAACTCTACACAATTGCTCCACTTCCCTCCTACAGCCGCCTTGGCTTTATAAAACTCTCTAAAGGCATCATAATCAGGAGGATAAGATACCAATTGATCAAGGAAACCTGGGAATTATTCTAATCCTACTTCCCCTTCATTATCAGACTCATTCGTCCGACCAGAGGTCGATACCTCATTAACAGATGAACTACCCATCTTAAAAGCAATTTCTACAGGCACGATTTCGACCTACGCAGATGCCTCTCATGCCCGACCTGCATACATGTTAATGTATTTATCATTCATCCATCTATGTATATATATATATATTCATCATATATCTCTAATAAGTCATTTACGTATAACAAATATCTTTACCATATATATATACGTCAACAAATATTGCATACATCACTGCTAACCTTCAGCATTCAAATGAGAATCGGCAGTTGCGTCAAGCTTATCCCTCACAAAGCTGCTGTATAGCCATCTACGAGATCTAGAATCTTTTGCCCTCTTCAACTGTTTAAAACCTTCGGATAACTTTTTATCAAATCCCCTGATCTTTTGTCTCTTTATCTGAGTGCTCTCCAAATTTTTTAAAGTTGTAAAATGTTTGATTGGAGACGAAAAAGCACTATTTATCCTTTCTCTCTCAAGCGAATGACATTTATTGTTCCTCACACGAGCCATCCTCGATTCCAGAAATGAGGCATCCTTTCTACTCTCCATGTCAGGCGCCTTGTACCTTTTCAATAAAGCTACCTTTCCATCATTACAACTCCCCTTATTTTTTAACATATTTTTTCTCCCTATTTCCATATCTTTTCCTGACCTTCCTACACTCTTGATGACTCACTCTAAATGATGTCAGAGTCCTATTTCCTTTTGCATACAAAATAAATCGAGAAGATTCTGCATTTTCATATTTTTGTTTCTCTGTCCTTGCTTATCATACTTATAGTGATTGACGTCATTTTCTAAACTGTACAAAATTTCAAAATTATTCAAATTATTCGCTAAAATAGTCTCAAATAGATTCGCACCTATAGAGGATACGAGTGACTTTTATCATTTCAATTACATTCAAAACAAATATATTATTGATGAGAAACTCTTTATACAACATTTATCGCAGTCTTAGTAAACTCAACAATGTCATCCCGTCACGTTATTCGTCAGTCCTTAGATCTTCGAATTTGATCTCAACTTCAGCTATCAAACCAACCAACCATTCTCATTCTACCGCATCCCAAATCAATTCATGGAAGCACACCTCATAAAAATAATGAGAATACTACAGTTCTCTACTCCTTACATCTGAACCTTCGAGCTCACATTTCCTCACCAATAGCTCAACATCATAACCAAACGAACCAAAGATCCTCTTACATACTTCAGTAATTTTTATAGCCAATCGCCCATCCGCGGCATAGCGAATCCTCCAAGATCGAGTCCATACCATCCTAATCCATCCCCCATTTTTTACAGTTTATCCTATCCGTATTTCTACATTTCTTACATTTCCCCTCGAATACGTAATTTTTTACCTTATATCTCGTAACAGCAAGACAAAAATCTTAAAATAAATTATTTAAACTTATCACCTCACCAGTATATACATTAGTTACTGTACTCAAGCTTACGCTACCATAAGTAGTATCTCTATCGACCTATAGTAGCTCAAAGTTTTACGATTACATATTTTCTACAATTTCTCTCCCTCATCTGTTAAAAACATAAATCATTTATACATCAACACGATATTGTCAGCACATACTCATCTCAGTTCGAGCCGCACTGCAACATTGCTTCATCACTTATAGGTTATTATTCAACCAATTCCCAATACAATTCAGTTTGATTTAATTTTTTTTTGTCTATATAGAGTTAATTAAATATCAACTTTTATTCATGTCAAAGATATTACATACGATTTACAGATAACAAGTTTTTACCACATCGACCTCAGGAATACAACAGAATGTTATCCATCCAGGACCAAACTCTAGGTACTTTACAGATAACAAGTTTTCCCTGTTTGTTAAAAGTCACAGGTCATTCAGGCATGCAGATGCATCATGCTAGAGGTACTATTTCTATAACCCTACATTTATTGTGTAGGTATGTTTTCCCGAGCATCATCATTCATTATGGACACGACTATTCTAATGCAATCGCCACATACATCCGCATCATCATTTAATACCCATCACTTCCCAATATCACATAACTTCCATCCAGTCAAACGCTATCATAAGTCCATTTTGAATTTCAAAACTTTTTACACATTCTTTCTCAACAAAAGCCACTTGTGACTTCGGTTGCGAGGAGGCAATTGCAGGGACTTATCACTCGATTTCACTCAAAATTGAGCTCATAAAGCTCGATTTACCTCCATCTCAGGCTCACGCATTTTTAACACTTGACACTCCAGTCAACATTCCAACAAACCCCTCGAACTACTCAAGAGTGTTGGTCAAGCTAAACCTGAAAAATGTTATCCAGTCAAAGACACCTATCTCCTACGAACTCCTTAGTTATTCAGTCAACTACCACTAACCACATTTTTTGGAAAACGAGCTCCAACACGATGAAGAGCTGTGGGAAAAGCCTATATAAAGCAAAAGTTCTAGAGGAGACAGGGACCAAAAAAATTACACAAAATCCTTATTTACGGGATCAAAATAATTTTTATATTTAGAAATCACTTGTAATAAAGATATCCATTTCAAGCAATAAATATACTTTTACAAAAATCCTCCATACGAGGTCAAGATTTTTTACTTATTCAGAGGTTTTCCACGCTCAAAATACATGTTTCAATTTCTTACTTTCCATTAGAATATCGTTACAGGTTTATTGGTGCGATAGCTAATTCCTAATCATTTTGAGCTTACGGAATTTGGCCATTACAATGGACATTCCAATTATCCCCCAAAGCAAAAATGAACGAAAAGCCCTAAAATTCTATTTTCTGAATTCCTCCGAAAATATAACTCCATAATAAAATTCCTTCCTCCATTACATATATACAAATACTATCAACATAGTGTTTTAATCATTCATTACAAAAATGAAACAACACTTAGCATACAAGAAAAGTATAAACAACATACCAACCTTGATGACGTGCTGCTTAAATATCAATCTCCTTCACGACTTTGGCTATCTTAATAAGAACATTAATCTCCTCCGTACCAATATTGGAAATAGGAATAGAGGATGAGCACATAAAATTAGAAAACACAGATTAATTTTTAGAAAAAATGGAGTATGAACAATCGCCACCTACGAGGCTATTTATAGGGTCCACACGGCTGTTCATCGCACTCCTTCAAGTTCCTTCGGCTACTCGTTTAGCATAACGCCTGGTATGTCTATTCTCAAAGTCATGAACCCTCCGTCTCCTTACAACCAGCAAACTGTTTCATTGATGTTCTAAATCATCTAAATACATCTCTACATCCTCAGTTTTATCTATCTTCCCCAGTGCAGTTTTTATATTCCTAAAAAGAGACTGCATGTCCAATTCTTTGTACCTTAATTCATCACCTACTGGAACACATCTAGCCATTTTCAATAGATTTGACCAAATACCATCATATTTATTTTCTTTTTTATCCACCTCCTACATTTCAGGAATATTTGTAACCATAATTCAAAACTCAAAATTTTCTATATATTCGATAACCAATCATAACTACTCGAACATTGATAAACATTACATTCAAATATTTACTTTTTATTATATCGATAAATATTAAAGATAGATTTACAGGTCACATTATATAGTAGTTATCAACATTCCTTCTATTCTGCCATAAGAAGCTTATCCCGCATAAAACACTTCTGCAAGAAACCAAAGATGGTTGCAACAGATAGAGGCATACTTCCAATCTAAAGGATAAAAGCATACTTCTAATTTGAAACCACTACCACCGTCTCTTCCTCCGTAACCCCGACCGCCTTACATACCACGCGGATTACAAATATGACAATACCCAAAATAGCCCCTACAACTATTCCTGCATGCTAGAGCATCTTTATCTTCCACCGTCGCAAAGGCTAACTCGTTAATACTATTAATACACTCCGCCACCGTTTTAAGTACATAGTGATATTGACACAGGAAGAAGAAATTCAATTCAGCACGCTCCGCTTCAAACTCTATCATTCCTTCATATGACGGCTAAGTAGGTTGGGGCATCTGTGATGACAGAGATAATTGGCCAAAATATCACTCCTTCAACTCCTAATACTTGGCGTCCGTACGCCTCACCTATCCTCATAAAGAATCTAAAATCGTGTCTTCACCATGCTGGAAGAGAGAATGGAATATCTTTCCATCTTTCTACAATGCTATTTATAGCATACCACCCTCAATTTTACATTTCCCATAGTCTACCATTAATGAGCATTGGAACCATGCAACGACCTGGTCAAACCACATTAGAAATGATAAACGACCTTAAAACCTGTTACACAGTTCATACACAGCCGTTTGAGACACTTCACCAATTCAAATTTTCTTTTCGACATAATAACAAGTAACACAAGTAAATTATGTAGGAGAAGGGATGATTATAAGTAGATAATTCCCACGATCAAAGGACAGACTAAAAAAAGTCAAGCACAGGTATCTAATCTGCTTTAAGCAAGATTTTATGGTAGAATACTCCCAAGATTCAGCGAGGAGCAGCTAGCAAAACAGAGTTCAAAGATTGGCTGAACATTGTTAGAAGATTATCAAGAGCCATAATAGAGATCACTCCTCTACCATAGCAATTAACTCGGTGGTCAAATTTGAGACGGTGCAATGAGATCTGCTGAAGTTTGCCCTACTACCCATTTAAGATAGGGAGACCAAATTATTTGTAAATGACCGGTATACAATTTTAATACAGGGCAGAGTTATATAATAAGAGCCGGAACGTCTGCAGAAAACTCTATTTTCTTTACTATTTATAGTATGAATTCAATAGTTCTTAGTATTATAATATACTAGCACATATTGGATTTTCCAATATACGAACCCTCCTTCAGTCCGCGTTATAGTTTCACAGGTTTTATGGGTTTTTCCATAGATAAATCTGTGTGCTACTATCTTGAATTGTATCTTTTATCAAAGTATTGGCAAGTGTCACCTTTTGAAAAATACGACCTACACTAGGTGCTTGCACGTAGTTTACTAGGGTATTTTGGTTCGGTACCCCCGAACATGGAAAGTAATGAAAGCTGGCGAAATATTGCTGAATAAGTGCCAATGATACAGATACGTTCACGAGCATATTTAAGACTCTTACATCAGGCCAAGCTCGTGGCCAATTAATGTTGGGCCATTAAATCAATTGGCCCTTTCCATATAGACTTCGAGTAAGATGAGACGGCAGTGTACTCGTAAAGCCAACTATTAGTTTGCACCAAAATGGGTCGAAGCAATCCCATTGGTTTAGAAACAAGGGAAAGACAGTAGAGGTTCTTATGGAGAAAAACATAAATACATGTTTGGTTTGCACACCACGATGATCTGATGACGATAATGGACCGAGGTTCATTGGAAACAATGGTCAGAAATTGATTTATGAAGCATACTCAGCTTTTGATATTCCTCTTACACTGACGAACCACATCCAAGGGAACATCCAGATCAAAGTAGCAATAATAAATATTATTTCAATATTGCTGGTATTAAGGTAATTGTGTTTTATGTTTGACGATGAAGAAGGGGGCGGGGCGTACACGACGCTAACTACAATTCTTATAAGCCTATCGTATAATATAAGAAAAATAATAGGTATACTCCCTTCCGCCTCCGCATCCAGAACAGAGGAGGTCTACCAATATAGTTAAAGTCTCCACAGGGGACCCAGACTCCTTCCAGAGGATGAAATATATTTCAGCTAAATGTAACATATTATGGAGAGATGGCAAAGGACAGAAGCACTGTACAACCCGGCCGATTATAGCACAACTCATTGATGAAAATCAACAAAAATGAGTCCATCCCCAGATCTTCAATTGGAATGACTGGCATTCCATCCGCATTATTCAAAAAACTTAAGAATTAGGGAAACTTGCCAAATCATGGGAAAGGACCATAATTAGTAGATGACAAGACAGCACAAGGGATCATATGATTTGATGACGAAGATGAATAGCCTTGGCATACCGTGGAACAAGATGCAGTTACTTTACTATAATACAGAAAGGCAAGAGTAGATATTATTCCCTGATTGCAATACATTGAATTTTACATTAATGTTAAACACATTTTTTGGGCGATTTCATTTTAAATATTTCATATATAATTTCCACAACTCATAGACTTTTCGTTAGTCAAACTAAGTATCATGGAGTAGTTTAACCCACTGATACTTGGGGGGCGACCTCAAAGCTTTTCAAAGTTTCTTAATTTGGGGAAACCAAAGGGTCATGCAATAATTGAATAGATTAAACAATTGGGGGAAACGTCAAATCTGCCCATGGCTGGTTTTTTAGGTTTAAACCCATGGTACCGAATACTTGGGCCTCGAAGGTCCTCATGAAGTTTGAATTGACAAACTTAAGTGCATCATGTCAGCACTTTGACTGAATAATAATTGGGGGTGACCTCAAATTTTTTAAAGCTTCTTGATTTGGGTAACGCAATTTGTAGTGGAATACGAAATGATTAAAACTGTGGGGGTGGACCTCGGGCCGACCACATTTAGTTCGGTTTTAGCTTCGAACAAACATGTACTTAATAGCTTGGGGCGTCTCGAACCCTCATGAACCTTTTTAGTGTGGCAAACCTAAGTTCAGTCAGCAATTCGACTGAATGATACTTGGGGGCAACCTCAAAGTTTTTCAAAGTTTTGATATGGGCAAAGCCAAGTATCATGAATAATCGAACAGTTAACTACTTGGGGGGCATAGAGAGGCCAACTAATTGTGGCTTTGTTTAAGATCAAACCCATAATTTTATACTGGGGGTGGCCTCAAAGCCTCAGGGAATTGATGAGTTGTGTCAAACCTAAGTATCATGTCAATACTTCGACAGACTGATATTAGGGGGTGACCTCGAGTCGACCACATTTAGTTATTTAGGTTCAAACATAAATAATTCGATACTTACAGGTGTTCCTGAAGCCTCATGAACTTTTAAGTTGGTCAAACTACGTATACGTCAAGTACTTCCACTAACTAATACGGGTGGGTAACCTCAAAGTTTTTCAAAGTTCCTGATTTGACAAAACAACAGTAGTCATGCATAATCGAACATATTCACACATTTGGGGGGGACCTCGAGACGACCCACGTTTGTTTTGTGTTTAGGTTTAAACCTAACTATCATGCTAGTACTTCAAGCCTAACTGATACTTAGAGCTACTCTAAAGGAAATTAGTAGTTATGGTCAAGATAGATCAAGTTCTACAGATACAATTTAATTATCTAGGTATCAAGCAGACCTCATTTTAGAATGAAAATTCATCTACAATAGAAGTAAAAGTATCTGAAAGCTAAACCATAATAAACAAACACAAGTACCAATGACGGCAGGTCGATTAAATCCTACTACAACCTATACAAGAGGGGATTACTGGGATCTGCCTCACTAGATCTACACCATTAGATGTATGTAAGACACCAAACTCTGAAGAATAATAGCCTCGCTCCGACGGTAGGGATAGCTCTATCGAACTGAGAACTATCTCGAGAGTCTGGACCGCGTCCCCCACCCGTCCATTCACAGGTATCAAGGTATAGCAGAGCCATTAATGAATTTCTTCAATGAATATAACTGGCACTCCTGATTGAAGTCCGTTGGACTTCGCATGATTCGCCTTCAGTTTACCTTCAAGCTCTATGGCTTTTTTTCATATTACCTACCATGGCCAGTTTCTTCACGAGGCGTCAGCTCAAAACCTAAAGTATTTCCTTTAGCTCAACATACATGATTAACAACAAAATGGTCCCCTCGACACATTTGCAGCATCCGCCATAGCTTCACCTACGGTTCAAAACTTTCTTGGCCATCCCAAACATTTCCAAGCTGCGAACTAGCAAAGGAAAACTATTAGAAAGGAAAAATACAAACCTCAAATATAAGAACAAAACCATTAGAAATGTATAGTTACAGCTTCAAACGAACTTTTGAATCTACGTATAGCTGTCGTTGGGTCGGACAGTACTGAGCTGCAACCAGCAATCGGCTATAGCTCAGGCAACATCGTCTTTTCAGTAACAAATAGAGTGGTCTCACTTGCATTTTTAGTAACTTCCCGTAGTCTCACGTCCGTTCGGGATTGAAGACCAAGGGATTTTGAACTCGACCCCTATCTAACTTGGCATGTCCTATACAAAACCCGAGCAATACCTTCTGGGAGGAGAAGACATATTCAGGGAAGTCTAAACTTGGGGGAATCATGGTTCGTTGGGAATACAAAGTGCTATGTTGACCTCATCAATTATTTGTAATCTTTGTCGCTCGAGCCTTCGAGGATCAAAATCTGTTTTTCTTTTCGAAGCCCCAGCAAGCTAAACGGGTCCTCCGGAGACGATAGTCTTCTTCTTCCATTCCTACAACTTTAGCCTTCGAAAGATTTCTTTGATGGCTTCATAATCCTACGTTGATTAAATCTTTTCAAATACTATCGTGAACACGCGGTACTACACCTCGGTTTCCTGACAAACAACAAAATCCAGTAATTCAAACACATATCAAATGCAAATGTCGAAGAATATACGACAAAAAATTAATGAAACCTACCAGGATTGCAAAACTCTATTCCTTAGTGAGATTCCTTTCACCACTCGAGGTTCTCTATTATTATCATCTACAACACCCCAGGTTAGTATCCACCCTACCATTCAGCTCCACTCGCAGAATAGATCAGGGTATCTTCAGAATGATGCAGATGTTGATCATCATTCACCCTAGGAATTAATCCTTCTTCATTAGAAGCAAAAATTCACAACCTACTAGGACGTCCTTCGGCAATAACCCTCTCTTTAAGCTTAAATGATGTTTCACCTCTCACGAGATTTGTTTATTTATTTGGCAGGAGGCCACCATCCAAACAGTTAACACACCTCTTTGACGAGGCAATCGAGAGGAGTAAGTAGCAAACTAACTTAATTTTTCCCCTAAAAAGCCATATATCATCTCTCCCCTTGGGCACCATAAAAGAGAACCTCGGGCCACAGGAAATATACGTAACCTACCTGCCGGATCAACGTTATCCACCCTAACCATTGTCCTCGCGTTTTCCTCGTCTGCTCCTCCCCACTCATATTTTACTTTACGCTTCGCCCTAACCCTCTATCCCTCTAGCGCTCTTCAGAAACTTGAAATATTCGAGATGTTTTTTACTTCGCTCGAAGATCCACACGCGCGTTCCACTGATAGAAAGGGGTACCAACATCTGTTATCTACAATTCCTGTACATCGCTACCATCTCCACTCTTTCCCTTGAGGTGACTCGCGCCATTCATTAAATCTTTGACACTTATCCATTACTCCGTTGTATGGCGTTACAAGTATGCATCTTTCACACTTACCAAAGAAGAGTGAATTGTTATCAAACATCGACGTAAAACCTCATTAACTCTAATTCCACCGCACTTACTAGCAATCACGCAAATACAATCTACCCACTCGCTATACAATCCCTGGTGTTAGTCACAAGTATCCTATTCAGCATATCTGCTACATCAATTTTAAATGCGGTAACTCTAAACTTACCCTCGACTACCATTTAATGCAAAAGAATCTTAATCAGAGGGATCACAAAGAACCTTAATACCAAACACCCTACCAAGGGCAATCCCCCTGAATTTACTCCTCCAAATTTGTACCCGCGTGTAGACACCATTTTCCCCTTCAAGTCAGATACCCCCATATTCCCAATTTACAAATCTGCCATTATGTGGGACACCAAGTTTTACAGTTCTATTTCCAAACAAAAAACTCAAGATACTCTCAGAGCTGAATCGATCAGACTCAAAACAGTAGAAGATTTGAAGTGAACTTTACTTACCTTTAGAGGTATTTTTAGGTAACTCTGGCAGCAGGCACGATCAAATGTTTGTTGTTCATACAGACAACGTCTCTCTTCCTCCGATCTTTCGGAATCCGCATCACCAGCATCCTAATGCGTTAAGTATACCCCGAAGGATATTGATAACCATAGATAGGCCCTCTATAAAGTTTTGGACAACAATTCGATACCATCAGCAGATTTAGAAACTCAGGTAAATGCTGTATAATTGCAGTAAAAGAAAAAATACGGGATCGAGCTATCAAATTCATCCACCTGCTTCTCTAACTCATGTCCACTTTGGACTTATTATGGAATTTCGCCAGTCGATTACTATGTTACAAGAAAGCAAGTAGAAGATATAAACATAATGTTGTCATTTTCCACCTTGAATACAAAAAAATAATATAAAGATTAGTTGGAAAATACCTACTAATGAATGCTAGCAGCTATCTAATATTTTTAGAGCAATTACGAAGAGCAGAGTGATTCTTATAGATGTTCTGGGACGACTGTAGAACGGTATGTAATACAATATGAGATACACACTATGAATGTAGGTTTACCTAACCTACTCAAACTCTCCTTATAACCCTAAAGGCTTATGGGCTTTGTTAGGAGTTCAATAGGATACCCCAACCCTTTTGGATTCCTAGCTTGGGCTTGGACCCAACTCCTAACACTCCCCCTTGGGGTGCTCCATACCAGGACGACTTGCATCATCAAAACTTCTGCCTAAAAAAGCCTCCTTGGGCAAAAAGTTGTACAGGGAAAGAGTATAATACTATTCCCTGTATGGGTTATGGACGCGTATACGTTGCCTCATCAAAACCTCTAGTCAGTAAATCCTCCTAGGAAATAAACTGTACTATCAAGAAAAAGAGTACAACACGCATATGTCCACGCCAGGCTGGGGCTTCACCCCCTGACGTTTATCTCCCTGAGATCTATCTCCCTAAGATATATCTCCCTGAGATATTGATAAATAAATCTTCTGCATGCCAATTCCGTGCACTAGCTGCTTGAACGTAAGTGGTACAAGAGTCTTCGTGCACGGATTTGCAAAGATGTCTTCTGAAATATTTTCAACTGCGCTAATCTCATTCGCCTTTTGTAATTAATAAGGATTGAATGGCTTATGTGAAATGTGCTTCGTTCTCTCATTATTGATAAATCGCCATTGACTTGAATGTTGCAAGCTGAATTATCTTCATACATAGTCGATGTTTTATCCTGTAAAGAACATACCACAACTTCAGTTGATGAGATGTGTCTTAGAATATAACCATTATTCTCTGTCAGCTTCATGAAGTACAAGAATCTTTGTGGTTCGAGGTGTAACTACCGTTGTCTGCTTTATCATTTACCAAGAATCTATATGTATCCCTGTACATAAACACATAATCCATTTGACAATGGCCTCTATGTGGGTCTGAAAAGTATTCTATATCGGTGTACTCTATACTTTTACGTTTACCATTTTGGGTAGAATAGACCCCAGTCTTTCATACCGATCAGATACCTCAGAATGTGCTTAATCTTAATCTAGTGCCTTTGGTTAGAAACATAACTATAGCAAGCCAAACAGTTCACTACAAGCAAGTCATTGGGTCTAGTATACCCAACTAACTATAGAAAATTACCTTTTAGCTATGGCACTACGGCCCTAGCAGTTTCTCCTTCCATTTGGATGGTGAAAGATATTGTTGTCCACAACCAAGTGCTAGACGCGCAATAAACGACTTAACACCGTGTACTACATCCATATCAAAGTGTTAAATAACTCTTCTAATATATATTACTTGGTGTATGAGTGCCACTATCAAGATGTTCAATCTTTAAATTGAGACACTACTTGATTTCCAAAGGTCTTGTTTTCAAATTCCTTCTCAAGGTATTCGGTGGCTCTCGCAATCTCCCCCGAAGGTCTATTGATTTCTAAATCATTTAGTAAACTGTTATGATGAGTGAAGCTAATATCTATTTTTAAAATAAGAACATGGACAAATAAGGATATTTGCAAAGTTCCCAACCTTCAAATACTCAGTCAACTTACTATGCCTCATGGGCCCTAATTGCATCAAGTCAATAATAATTTTTTAGTTTTATTACGTATACACCTCGTGTATCGGGCTTGGTTACTTCCAAAAGCTTATACCTTCCTAGGTAGCTTTAAGTAGATATCCGTATCTAGTTTCCTATATAGATATGCAGTATTTATATCAAATGCATGTCTAGCTTGTCCTCGACAACTTGACAGACTAATCAGTACCGAAACGTTATAACGTCCATAACCGGGTAATAGGTCATACTGCAATCGATGCAAGATCTCTTAAAGATTTCCTGGGCAACTAGTCTTACCTTCACAATATTATCTCTTCAAGTTAATCATGTTTTTGTAGCTTTCCCATTTATAACCGACAGACTCAATTGTATCACTTTGCATTATGCTAGTAAGCTGAGCTCCGCTTAGATTCCAAATGCCCATTTTTGCCAATGTATAACAACACACAGTTCTTATTACAAACTACTAAACATTCCTTCATAGTTTTTATTACAGACTTTTAATAGATCAAGATCTTATTATTATCATATATATGTGCCACGCTGGGCTAGTCTCGTAATGCATCAACTGGTCGCGTAGCTACTATTGCTTTGCCGATGGGTAGTTCCATCCTCGATGAACTAACTACATCATTAGTCATCGTTGTCACTTATTCTTCAGCTCCCCAGCTCAAAATACTTTCTTCCAACGGTACTCAGTAATAAGTGCGAGTCTCAGATTCGTTTGCGATACTAATTCTACTACAAAAAAAAAAGATTATTAGAGACCAGATATTTAAGACAGATTAAAATTTGTCTCTAATAACTAAATATTTGGGATGGTTTTGAGTTAGTTTCATATATTTTTGTTTATGGGATGGATAGAATAACCTCATCCTTAATAGTATAACTTTAGGGACTGTTTGACCTAACCATCCCTAATTGTATAAGTTTAGGGACTAGTCATCCCTAATAGTTTAATTTTAGGGACTGTTGTACAAAAATACCAGCGAAAACATAATTTCAACTCAAATCTCTTTCATGTATTCCAAAAGCAATCCTTCTACTCAACTCTTTGCGACTGCGTAAAACCCAATACTCAATCAGAAACCTAAACCTGAAACCCAAATTCCTTTTCATCTATCAATCAATGATGCCAAGCTTAAGCTTTTACCAACCTCAATTTCATAGGTAAATTAATAAACATTATTACTTCTACCCTATCTTTCAACTCATTTTACTTATAAATCCCACTTTCCAGATTTCAAATTGGTAATTTTTTTCTCTAATTGGGGTTTGAATGAAATGTCAAATAGGTTTTTTTTTCTATAAAATTTGTGCATTTTATCATCAAATAAATAAATAAATAAATCTATGTTGCTATCTGTTTGTGCTCTTCGGTTGCTAATTTCTTTTGGTGCTCTTAGATTACTGATTTCTATTGGTTCTCTTAGATTGCAAAGTTTTGTGGATATCTTTTGCTACTCTTGGATTTGCTGATTTGTTCTTGTTATATTTGCTCATAACTTTTCCAATTTTCAACTCTAATTCTTTTATAGAATTGCTTGTAAGTTTTTATGTGATTGAACATTTTTTTTATTGTTAAGTATATTAAATTGCTTGTAACCACATTCAAATCACTACGTGAAAAAGGCATATTACTAACATATATGCACTACAGTAATCGGATATATATGTGGTTAATCTTATATTATTCTAGACATATATATTTGTCAAGAGTTAATAAAACCGTCGTATTTGTTTAAATCTACCTTGCGGATTTGCGGCACTTTAAACTATTGTAAATAAACACTTTGATGACACTTTTATATGTTGATTTTCAAATAATCCTTAAATTTAATCCTACTTCATGTAAATTACCTTCTCTAGCCACAATTTTCTCTATCTTTTCTTTAATCCCTCCTTCTCCCAATATATATTATCTCTCAACCAAGAAATTGAAGCAATAATCCAAAAGGAATGGAAAAATCAATTAACCTTATGATACTCAAGAACCCATCTTCAAATTCTTTATATGAAGTTCCATATCTCGTTGTTCAAGTGTTCAATCTTAAACTTAAACCAATGGCGAACAAAGGGGGCAGATTTGAGTGAGTTTTCTCTTCTAGATTTCATCTAATATGGTTTTATCGCACATTAAATGGAAGTAATTTACTAATGCATCAACAGATTTGAGTGGTTTTTTCTTTTCAATTTCATCTTTATTTGTCTATGATCATGACCAATTAGAGCATCCCTATATTTAGAGTTATTTGTCTATGGTAAAGCATTTTTCCAGTTGCTTGAACTAAATAGTGCATAAATCTAGAACATTCAGGAGCATAACCATTAGCCAAAAATATTTATTTCCAAGATATGTTTAGGGTATTTTGAATTTTGAACCATGATTAGTAATACCATTTTCCAATTTTTGATATGTAAAAATCATCTAGGATATTTTGTACCATGATTGGAATCCAATGCAACTGTGTGGTATTGGGAGATAAAACTCCTTGGCTAAGAAGTTAGAGAGCTGGCTTACATTATCAAAGTCAATTTTAAGCTACATCATCAAAAAATTAAACTTTCGAGTTATTGACGAGTTCCGAAGCCTAGGGGGAAAAATTAGATCTTAGCTAAAGATGCCCTTTACTTGATAATGTAAAGTATTTGATTTTATAGTAGAAGGGAAAGAGTTTTGAGACCCCTTTGTTATCACTACGTCGAGTAGGTCGCTCGGCACCATCAGCTAATAAATAACAGCCTACTTTTGACTCCATGAAGCATTGCTTTTGACAACGAGAGCTTTTTCCTCGCATGATTTTATTTTCTTGACACTTGACTAAATGTTTTATAATGTATGCGTTTAACCAAAATCATATTTTTCAAGGCATTCATTCCATTTGAGACCTAAAGGAATACTCGATATTTATTTTATAGATATCGAAATCATTTTTTTTTATTTGATCATGTTTTGGTGGTTTATCATTTCATATGCCATAAGCCATGTGGTGAAAAGGGAGACCCACCTACAAGCTTACAATTGGTGCTAGCTTACATAGATGATATGTAACTATGTTTTGGAAATCAAGATATGGATTCCAAGTTTTAAAAATTGATCATTCTTTATTTATGTTATTCTCTTCCAACGAACATTTCTTCCATTTCTATTTTAGTCATTCCATTACTACAAGTATAGACAGGATAAAAACTAGCTCTATACATTTGCAGATGGTAATGCTTGCAGATTGCTTATTCGTGTTATTGATTACACCCTCAATGACATTCTAAGTAAGACAGCAGATTCCATCAAAAATAATTAAAGCATTTCTGGCAAGTCTTACAATTTCATGCTCAACTATTTTTAGTCTTAAATTCAAACTTATGAAACTGATTTTTTCCCCACTAAATCATACAGATTTACAGAACCTGATAGATCATGTTTCAAGTTCATCATATGAGATATATAAGAGGGGCTTATAATTGGTAAAAAGGAAACATGAGGAACTGGTACAATGTTGTTTCATGTTTTAAATTCTCCATTATAGTGAAGTGTTATTTTTTTTTGATAATTTTAGGATTCATATGCTAGGATATTAGTTTGGGAAGATAGGTTATAAAACTTTCCAACTTCAATGGCTATTATTGATTCTTATGATGGTGATATCAAAATTTTAAAGCTTTGAATCCTAACACCTTCTTTAAGATGTCACATGAAATCTACAATTATGGAGAAGAGTAAGTTTAAATAAAGTCAAATTAATTAATTCAAAGTGATTTCATTTGAAAACATGTTAAATGATTTGGTTTTTGGCATGCAGTTTGGTTGAAACAGTAGATGCAGGCCATAGTCTTAAGTGAATATATAAGTCTTAGTGAGTTAGAAAACATCTTCTTGATAACTTGGCATAATACTTTTGTGAGTTTAGAAATCTTGACTTTGGAAAACTAGTTTTATGATTTCTTGGGTATGTTTATCTCAGATTAGCATAACAAATATTTAATATTATCTGATATGTTTTAGCAACCCACGATATGGGAACCTCTGGTATAAAGGTTGATAATCAAACATCTATAAGAATTTCTTTTGCTTTATTCATAACTTCAACATTTTATGGTTTGTGAATTCTTCCTATAAATTGCTTTGCAAATTCTAAAGACTAGCTCATATTGTAGTAAGAGAAGGGGTCATTTAGCTAGGATTAAGAGAGAAGCCCGACACTAGCAAGATATTGAGATTATAGAGGCATCTGTGAACAGTACAATCCAAGTCGAAGTTAAGTGATTGATGTAAATTACAGGCATCCATTTTTTGGATAATAATTAGTATCTCCAGGTCCCAAAGTTGATTACTATTCTGAGGTAACTATATTTTTTTTCTAGATAAGAAATCTTGACCGAAATTAACTTTTTTGTTGTTGTTGTTATTGTAGTTGCAATACTCTCATTAGTGATTTGTTAGTAGGATTATGTTATCCACTTGAGTATTTATAAATTGTATATGTTTTCTCGCAGGTACAAAATGAAAATGCCCAATTTATAGAGGAAGTGTTGCCAAATTGTCGGTAGGATTTCTCCTATATGATTTGCTTTCGCGCAGGACTCTGATATAGATGTGACGCGTTATTTAATTTTTTATATTTTTAGTTTTATAATATGTACTTAATTGTTTTATTATCTTTTGGTCTGCAATTATTTTTGAATGTTGTGGTTGAGGTTGTAACAATTTGATTTTTTTGTTGTTTCAGGTAGTTTTTGAACAGCTATAGGAACGATACAAGCAAGTGTTTATTGAATGTAGAGATATTGTTTATGTGTCGATGGTTCCATATTGAGTGCGTAAGAGGTTGGATCATTAATTTGAATGCTCATGTCGCATTTAATGATTGAACAATAATTTTTAATGTTCTACATAGATTGAGACCTTATTTATTAAGATGGAATTGGTGTTTGTGGAAACTTGTAAATAAATCCTTCTCCTTTTTAAATTAACTTGTGGTTGATGAATGATTTGTATTATCTAACAGGAGCGTAATTCAAATTGCAAAAATGCTATATTTAACATTACCTTCTTTAGGGACGATTTACTTTGTTTTAATTTATATTGCCGTAAGCGGGTAAATTTTTGGGTCATACTTTTAGAGATAAACAAATCCATCTTAAATATTATGTATTAGAGACGGATTATTCAATCTCTATTAATATTGGTGCTGGTGAGAAAATTTTGCGCCATACTTTTAGATACAAACAAATCTGTCTTAAATGTTGTGTATTAGAGACAGAATAATCCGTCTGCAATAATATTAGCGCTGACAGGAAAATTTGGCGTCATACTTTCAAAGACAAACAAATTCATCCCAAATATAATGTATTAGGGATGGTTGCACTTCATCCCCAAAGGAGTTAAAAAACAAAGACCTTTAGAGATGAATTTTTGTCGCCTTTAAAATCATCCATAATAATATTAAAACGGTTGTGTCCGTCCCTGATGTATTTGGAATGCCACCCTAATGGGACAATACTTTGCCATCCCTAAAGATGTCCCTAATAGCTGTAGGGATGAATTAAAAGCTTTTTGGGACATTTTTTTGCTCTCCCTAAATATGATTTTTCTAATAGTGTTCCCTTAGAACGTTTAGCTGCTGTACTAGTTTTCCTGGAACGTTCTGCTATGTAGGTGTATTTCTCTTAGGTACATATACTTACGGTAATTTACTAGTATCTATGAATGTGTCTAGCAATTCATTTAAGACCTATTGGAGGTTTAAAATCCGTTGAACCTTATTATCACCTAACTTATGTGTAGGGATCTAGATGAGATAATGATTGTGCTTTCTAAGATCTCTTGGAAACATTCTCAGCATTGACTGTTATATCTCCCCCTAATACTGGGAATATCGTCTCATCAAAGTGATAATTATCTGCCCTGCAGTATATACGTCGCTAGTCGGTCCAAATATCCAGTGATAAATGTGAACCATAACCCATATAATTCCAGGCCGACGTTGAGGGTCCCATTTTCATATATTATGGTGCGATTTGCACTTACACGGAACATATAAAATTTTGTCGATGGGCGACATCAGGCTTTGACCCAGTTACAAATCGCTTTTGGGAAAAAATAATTTGATGATTTGCTAAGGGACGAACCCTAATCAGTAATGCAGGAGCAAAAATGTAAATCCCGTACACTAGCCAGAAGCTGTGATCGTAATAATAGTGGCCTAGCGATTATTCTAAATTGCTTGATTAGGTTCTCCGCCAATCTCAAGTTGGGTATGGTATGGGGTACTCACGGTGCTCAATCATCTATCTCATTTAGTGGTAAAATAATTATCAAAAGCTTGTGAATCCAACTCCCAGACCCCCGTCAAGTCGCATCGATCGACTTTGATAAGTTAATCCAGGAACTGAGCCTGCGATTAAATGATCTAAGTAAGAAGCCGTACTAACGTTGCATTCCTAGATTTTATAAGTAGGCAAAAGTAAGGCCATCTCCTAAGATGCGCCTTTTATGACCATAAATATTCAAGTGAGCCACTATGTGGATGGAAAGGTCCACATGTGTCTCCATGGGTGTGTTTGGAGCAATGTCTAAAGATCTTACTCCACCTTGGTCATACTAGGATAAACTAATAGACTTTCCTTGAAAGCAATCATTACACGTACGCTCTCTGGATCTTCTCTCCTTTCATGGAAAGTTGAGATGTAATCCTGAAAATCCTCCTTAATTTTCGAACCCTAAGGAGTGTATTAGAAATCGTTCCAATAACGTGTTATCACCTTTAGACATGGAGTAAATGCATAGAACCTTGTCTGTCATTTTCTTCGATAGTCATTTCGTGATAAGTATTATCATGTATATCCCTAAACTCGGTAAAATTTGGCTGGATTTACTTGTTTATAAAGTAGACTATATACCCTATATAGTACTGTTAGTGAGTAATAGCATGACGTACTCAGTGCATTCTATCATGTAGGTTGTACCAATAATATTCGTGCCATCCCCGATGCACAAGGTTAGACAAGGAATATATTTATATCTCAAAAGGATCGAGTGCGTAGTACTAATGCCTCTTAGATATGTGTCACCACTTATCAGATTATTAGTCATGCTCAATGTACAGATAGATCCAAAGGTAGGTTGTATATAGTAGATCAACTATCATACATAGAATTTAACTACTTTTCAAGTAATAAATTCGAATAATCATCATTTATTAGAATAAAATAAATCTCATGTATGCCACGAGCACATTATTGAAATATAAGTGATATATTCCTAACAAAATAAAAAATACAGACAACAAAAAGTAAATCATGCTTGTTCTAGAAAAGATACTACTAGAGCTTTCTCTAATGTGACATCACATGTCTATTGAGAAATCGTTACAGATTACTCCATATGTTGATCCAAGGCGACATCCGGGTCGTCGAAGAAGTCTAATGCTACAAACTCTACAGGGGCAGAGTTAGTGTCAACATCTGCATGGTGGGTCTGGACTTTGTTATCTGTAGCCATCCGTGGTGCATGACATTCCCGTACATAATGTCCTGTGCTACCGTAATTAAAGCAAGTAGATCCTTGATCTGTCTTCTTCCCCTTCTTCACATTACCTGGTGTCTAGAATTTCTTAAATCCCTTGCCTCTCTTAGGGCTAAAGAGCTTTTGGTTTTTACCCTTCCTGTATCCATGGTATCCTCCCCTGCCCCATTCATATCTTCATCCCTGACATGTAGAGTTATTTCCTCAAAACTAAGCATTATTTGATGCAGGCTACGACGTACTCCTAGAAGGCTTGATAACATGATTCTTCATCAGAAGTTCATCATTCTGCTTAGAGGGGAGTAGTGCATGAATCAAGACTTCATGAATCGTCAAGTTCTCTCGCCGATATTGCCTCTGAAGTACAATATTGCTAGTATAGAAGGTTGATAGAGTCTTCTCTACCATTTTAGCATCAGTTACTTTCCTTTCATACAGCTCAAGTGTAGAAGTGATTTTATGGACTGCTAAGTTATAATCAGTGACCATCCTAAAATCTTGGAACCTAAGGGTGTTCCATTGGTGCATCACTTTTGGGAGCATAATTGCCTTTTGTTGACCATAACGCTCCTTCATGCTTGCCCATAAGTTAGATGGCTCAACCTTGCTGAGGTATTTAGTCTTCAGGTCATCCTGAATATGATGACAGAGGATAAACAAAGCCCTTGCTTTGTCCATGGGATCTTCCTTGTTGCCAATGACGATGGTATTCTACAGACCGAGAGACTTCAAGAATAAGTCAACGTCAATGCACCAAGGAAGGTAATTAGCTATCGTGAGCAACAATGGTGGAAATTCAACATTTTAAGCTTTGTAGACATCTGCAATATAAAATATATATTATAATTAGTGACAATTCTTAATAAACATATCAATTGTATTAAAAAATAGATCATAGTACTTAGAATAAAGATAAATAAATGATTCCTAATCATATTATCGTTGAACCCTGTTCATATTCTAAAACTTATGAAATTCTTTTATAATAATTAAACCCTAAATTAACCCTATAAAATGACGATCTTAATGTTTGATTTGTATTTTAATAGAATATTAGCCAAGATTGATATTCAAAACCACCAGATGTGTGCATTCCTTATAAAATTCTTTTTAAGTACATGATTTCCAATTATTACTGAAGGAAATTCATACTATACAAGTCATTGATTCTCAATTATTACTTATAGGTGAACCTTGTTCATATCCTATTAAGCGTCAAATCCCAATTTTATCCCGTAAAATGGTAATCTTAACTTTAAAGTACATTTTAATAGAATCTTAGCCAAGGCAGCTATTCAAAACCACTTGATGTTTCAAAGCAACTAGGGTGTTCTAAGCCCTAAAGTTTTATAAAAGTCTAGATATTCTAGCCGAATGACCCATTTGCTACGAATATGAGGGGTATTAGATGTTTAGCTGACAAGTGGTCTCACCTCGAAGTCTACTAGATTCATAAGATAGGCTGATTATGCCGGTATTTGAACTAACATTCTAGGGTACTATAGGTTGCTATCAGTGCCTATATACATCTAAATGTTATCATGTAACATTTAATTGCACCTAGATACAAAAAATTGGTTTCTCAGACACCAAGTTTTTAGAAATAAGACTAAGTCAATTCCTAATTGAGCTCTAATTATTTGTCATTGATAATTAATTATGATTTAGATATGACACCTAGTCGTATTCTAAATTAGTCTTGGTTTCATATTCTCTGTGATTCCCAATCATGATAATTAGTATCCTAGGGGCATACCATTAATATCTTATTGGCTATCGTAAGATACTTAAATAAGTATTAATCCAATTGCTTATATTCGATATAAGTGAGTCAACTTTCCTATACAAGGTACCTCTTCAAAAAAATTTAAAAAATATTTTTCATAAAAAAATTAAAAATAGGTCCCCCATAGGGTAGGTCCAATCAATAGGATTTTTTTTAAAAAAATTGGACTTAATTTAACCAAGAAATAGGCTATTTATAGCCGTTTTAGTGTTTGAACCGGTCCTAGATCGGTCTGGCTTGGTCTGGGTCAATGCCTGGACCTGGCTGACTCTATTACATGTGCCCCACATGTGTCTATCATACGTACCACGCACGTGTGTGCCACACGTGCCGCGTATATATGCCTCGCACGTGTCTGTTACGTATTACTTTGGTGACTGCTCTAGTGACCATCCGACAATAGCTCTGGTAACCGTCCGATGGCCGATCTGGTGACTTTTCTAGCAAATTTTTGGCGAATGGCCAAAAGTCGGTCTGCAGTGATCGTCCGATGATAGTCCGGTAACTGCCATGTGTTACCCCTGGTGACTGCCACATTTTACAACACGTACCAAGCATGCCATATGTCCTCGATACGTGTCACTGATAACGTCATCATCGGATAATTATGATATCATCAACAGATAATTATTAAAAAAATAAAATAAAAATTCTTCTGCTGACGTCATCACGTCGTTTTTGGCCTTAAAACTGCCTAGTTTCATTGCTTATTTCCCGGCGATTGGGAATTCTCCCTGAGGCGTGCTATATGCCATTGGAAATCTCTCGGGACAGGCTTTATAACCAAAGTTATCTCACCTCCATCCGATGTCTATAAACAAATTGTTTTTTTTAAACAACCCTATTTCTAGGGTAAAAATCACTAAAAATATCTATTTTTAATAAAAAAAAATAGTAATAAAATACATTAAATCTATATTAAGAAATCATACAATATAGATTTAGAGGAAATTAAACCAAAATTGTAAAATACCCCTTAATTTGCAAATTTCCCAAAAAATTACTGATTGGAGATTTTCCTTTCTCTTTTTATGTGCTGATAACATGTTAGGAAATAACCTACTATCGAAAGATTAACAGTTCTAATATTGTAGAGCAGCTGAGAGAGAAAAAGGATTCTTTATTGATGTTCTTAAGAATGGTAGAACTATATGTAATACAATATGGGATAACCCTATTGAATAGGTTACCTAACTTACTCAAACTCTCCTTATAACCCTAAAGGCCTATGAGCTTTATTAGGAGTCCACTAGGACACCCCAGCCCTGTTGGGTTTCAAGCTTGGGCTCGGAACCAACTCCTAACAAATACATCATTTAAAACCATGACAACTCTTCTTTTGCCCTGAACTGTTACTACTAGCAAGGACATCTTCGGCCTCGACCATTTGGTTCGCCATACCTTGTAATGCTTTAACCCGATCAGCAGCAGTCATGATGTGTTAGCTAAATATCATCCAGCATAACCCGCACTCTTCAGCCTCATCTCGCTCCTTACCAGTCAACTCGCCCATCAAGAGATCAACGAGTTTGGAAAGCTTCACTTCTAAACTCATATGGCCAAAGTACTTTGTAGTCATCTCTGCTACCTTCTCTGCGATTCTGGCCTCTTCAATTTCTTGTTGGCTCTATGAATGAGTCTTCATCCTAGTACACGAAGGGGAGCAGACAGAGATTACAACAAATTGAAGAATTTTCTATCCTCTATCACCTTTTATAGAAGATTATAAAGTCATTAATGGTGTTAATTTCAATCCGTGTAATAAGCATTAAATGATCTCAGTAATTGGCGCAATGATAACAGTCAAAATTCCAAGTTCCCATACAACAACTTCTTAGCGCGATCCTTCGACCAATATTGATCCAATGTTTCTGTGTCCCCAGCTGAGAGAAGAGACTAAATATCCTACTTGCGGCCTTCGAGAATATACCAGATAATCAAAGACTCCTGAGCACCTCAAAGCTTATCATATATAATTGTAAATTAATCAAGCTAGAATAAATACACCCTCGAGTCCTCTGAGGCTTCGAATAGATACCTCAACACTGCCGAGCCCCAGATCGATGGCAAACAATTTAGCATACATACTCCGGTACAAGACAACTATAAAGAAGGATATATTTATAATTTAACTTCTCTATAGGGACATTACTTTTCCTATCCTCTATAAATACGGGAGGAGTGTCGCCATAGAGGGATTAAGATTTCCCCCCCTCATATCCTTGTGAAGCTCTAGGCGAGTATACAATCAGTGGTGTAAGGGTCTAATCTCCATTCTCCGATATTAGTGCACTATACTCATATCATAGAGTGATACAATCAAGGCTCAACCCCTGAAAAAATAAAAATTTTGATTAGTATTTTAGTAATGGCTCTCTCTAACTTTCAAAAATATCTGATTGAGTCATATTGGTTGAAGATAATTTTCAATGTCTTGACTATGTGTTTTTTTTTTTTTTTGTTCTTTTCCATTTTGGTGTTAGAAACCTCATCGTTGATGGCACTATGACACAACACATATCCTGTTGCCAAATTATATTGGGTTGATATAATGGTGAACTTATGCCTTTACGTTGGAATTTTTTGGCCTTCACTGACATTGATCCAAATTGTATACCGAACAAAAAGAGAGGCGCACGGGATGAATATAGACAACGTGTTTCTTAGATGACTTTATTTCCTAATTTTTCTATGTTTACAGACTCATTTGTATGGTGTTATGATGATAAATTTTGTAATTAGAGATCATGGTAAGGAAATACTCTTCTTTAACGCAGTACTCGGTATCCTTACCAATTTTGTTTTTGTTTTTGTAAATGTTTGCTTGTATGCTTTAATGTTAGACATCGGAAGGGAACTCTTCGATTAGTTATTGGGGCTAGACATACGTCACTCTTGAATGTCCCCATCTAAACCTCTAAAGGTGGGGCTTAGAGTATCTATATTAGAGTAGCCATTTTTCCTTAAAATCATATTTGAAGTGCTAAACACAACAAATTTATACATTAGATAAAAACCAAATATGCTTAAAGTCATCTTGAGTAGCCATATTTGATGACCTTGATTAGTATACAAAGCCAAAACTCAAGTGGAGACCTACAATATAGGAAACATTATTCGATTATGGCTATTCTAATGTAACAAGCCCATACAATTTAAAATTAAGGACAATGTAAATTAATATGGCTTAATTAACAAAATTTGGTGAAATAAATAAAGATGCTCTTATTTTTGTAAAATAAAATTGGGATTATTTTTGCTTATGTTTTACATTTTTGAGTATTGGGATTTTTTTTTAGAAGAACTTCACATTAATTTAACTAGTGTACATTTGTACGCATTTTCAATATTATGTACAAAATGTAGGATCGAAGAATTCTGTTTGAATAAAGATAATGCCTATTTCAACAAAAGAGGCAGAACATGCTTTATTCAAATATATCTGTTCGAATAGACTCAAATTCTATTCGAATAGAAGTCTCAGAACTAGGATTATTCGAATAGACTTTGGAGTCTGTTTGAATAAACATTGTAAACTCAGTTTTTAATTCTTAAAGTGAAAACGTTGGCTTGTCTGGTGATCTGTGTTGATGTAATAATCTTCCAAGTATATAAGGGAAACTTAGGGTATTTCTTAGGGATCCTTTGGTGAGTTTAATTCTAGAGAAAATCTAGAGAGATTCTAATTTGGTTTGTGAGCAATTGTAACCTTGAATCATCAAATATAACTCTCACTCTCACTCTCTATTGGTTTGGATATAGGCAATTTACTAAACCGTGATAAATTGTGTGTTTAGTTTTTAGTGTGTTTACTCTTTTAGTTTGTTCATCGCTAATCGAATCAAATTGGTGTTAGGTTTCTACTGTGTGGCTCGATAATTGGAATTAGAGAAAGGTTTTATCCTCGGTGGTTCTCACAATATGAGGTAATATCCTATCTTGAATTAACTTTGTTTTTCGATTTGTATAGTATAAAAAAATTGGGGGAACAATGGTAGAAGATGGACCAAGTTTCTCAAGTCTTAACGGAATAACACAACGGTTATGTTTAACAATACCAAAATTGAAGTTGAAAAATTTAATAACATAAATAACTTTGGCATGTGGTGATGCCAAGTTATTGACGTGCTTATTTATTAAGATTTGGATGAGGATTTCGATGAAAAACCTGAGGCGGTTGAAGAATGTATTTGGAAAAAGATGAATAAGCAGGCATGTAGTGAAATTAGGTCATACCTAGCTCAAGACATAAAGTACCTTGTGATGAATGAAACCTTAACGAAAGTGATTTTGAGGATTCTTGAGAAGTATTTGGTGAAGAACATCCAAAATCGATTCCTTTTGAAGCGGATACTTCTTCACTATGACACAAGAGGTTTTAATATCAGAGCATTTGAACAATTTTGCCAAGTTGCTTTCCGACTTGGTGAATCTAGAAGAGGCTGTTAATGACTAGGACAAAACTCTATTATTCTTGAACTCGCTTCCCGAAGAGTATAAATATTTTATAATGACAATTACCTAAGGGATGAGTTCTTTGAAATATTACGATGTGACGACGGCGGTTATGAATCATGACTGCAAAAAGATGGATCAATGTGAGTCTGTCAAGTCAACGTCTAAGGTACTGATGGCAAGAGGAAGGTCTACAGATTAGAAGAAGTCTAGTAGTAATAACTCTCAATCAAAGTCGAATGGTCGCAGTGGTAATCACAACAATTTGAGTAAAGATGAATGTGCGTTCTATCGTGCGATGGGACATTGGAAGAATAAGTGTCTAACGCTTCCAAAGAAGAAGAAAGGTGGGAAAACTGGCTCTTCAATTAACATTACGCAAGACCGTGGGGTAAATGATGGAAATGATTATAACTTTTCTTTAACTATATTATCGGTTACATATATTATTAATTCCAAAGAATGAATTATGGATTCGGGTGCTACCTATCATATTTGTCTCGAAAGGGGGAATTATTTTAGTTTCAAAATGCTAGAAAATGGAGTTGTGTTGATGGAAAATGATTATTCATGTCGCATAATTTGGATAGGTACTATTTGTCTTAAGTTGCATAATGGTTTGGTTTAAGAAATTGAAGAGGTTCAGTATATTCTGACTATGAAGAAGATTATTATTTTAACTGGTTTACTTCAAGCGAAAGGTTATAAGGTTCTGTCTTAAAATAGGGTTCAGAAGGCTTTTAAGGGAGCAATGGTGTTTTTGAAGGGTCAAAGAAGAAGTAAGAACTTGCACAATTTAGATAGTATGGCTATTCTTGGGGAGGTTGCTACTTCAGGAAGTGCGGAGAATACTTTTAGAGATATTACTTGACTATGGCATATGCGTTTAGCACATGCGAGTGAGAAGTCCCTGAGAGTTCTTGCACATCAAGGGCTATTAAAATGTACTAAGATGCGCAAGTTTGATTTCTGTGAGCATTGTATTTTGGGCAAACAGACAAGGGGGAAGTTTGGCATGGATATCTATTATAATCATAGAATCCTTGACTGTGTTCATTCAGATGTATGGGGACCCTTTATGAATGCATCACTTGGAGGTAAGCATTATTTTATGTCGTTTGTTGAAATTTTTTCTAGGCATGTGTGGGTATATACCACGAGAAGGAAGAATAAAGTCTTAAGAATATTCATGAGGTAGAAGAAGTTGATAGAAGCTCAAACTGGCAGAAAGATTAAATTGGTACGTTCAGATAATGGTGAAGAGTATACAAGTGATCCATTCTTGCAAGTATGTCAGGATGAGGGAATTGTAAGACATTTCACCATTAGGGAGACACTGTAACAAAATAGCGTAGCGGGACGCATGAATCATACTTTGTTGGAAAATATACGATATATATTGTCTAATTCTAGGTTGGGCTAAGCGTTTTGGGCTGAGGCTTTGATATATGCATGCTACCTCATTAATAGATTACATTAAGCTGTAATTGAAGGTAAAATACTAATAAAAGCTTGGTCGGGAGAACCTGCTACAGATTATGATATTATTCATAACTTTGGGTGTTCAGTGTACTATCATGTCAAAGATGATAAGTTGGATCCTCGGGCAAGGAAAGCATATTTTCAGGGTAAGAAAAAAGGGGTTAAAGGTTACAAGTTATGTGATACAAAAAGCCAAAAGATTATTCTTAGCAGGGGTGTAATGTTTGATGAGACTTCTATGATAAAGTCACATGTCTCTAAGCACGAAGAGAAGAGGACAAACAAGATTTTCTAGCGGGTAGAGATTAATGCATCTTCATATAATCTAGAAAGTTCTATACCAAAGGTGGTGTCATCTACCGGTGTGACAACGGTTGATTCATATTCTAGATGATAAAGACATAGACGAAAGTTGAACATTTAGTAGTACAGATAAGGAGACTCTGGCAGTGGAGTGAGTTAATTACAACTAGTAATCCATCAAGGAATATAAGTAAGCCAGGATGGCTTACAAATGACATGGTACTTCCAAAGGCGAAGGCCATAGTAGCCTGGGGACTACCGGTCATTGAAGAAGATGTTCCTTCCATTTATAAATGAGCTATTTACTGTTTTGTTGCTAATAAATAGAAGGGAACAATGAAGGAAGAAATGTATTCTCAAGAACGAAACTTTCAAACTTTCAAACTTGTTTAGGGGAAAGAAGGCAATCGATTGTAAGTAAGTATACACAAAGAAACAAGGATCTTAAAATGATGGTATATGCTTCAAGGAAGAATCGTTGCCAAAGGCTATACTTAATGGGAGGGGATTGATTATAATGAAGTTTTTTCTCAAGTGGTGAAATACTCCTCCATTCACATCCTTTTGGCTTTGGTAGCACAATTTGATTTGGAGTTGCAATAACTCGATATAAAGGCGATATTTTTACATGGGAATTTGAAAGAAGAGATCTTTATGACTCAGCCCAGTGGGCTTAAAGTTGTTAGAAAGGAAGATTATGTGTGTAAACTGAAGAGATTGCAGTATGGTTTGAAACAGTCTTTAAGGCAATGGTACAAATGGTTTGGAAAGTTTATGGCTGGGCAGAAGTACAAACAAAGTCATTATGACCACTGCATCTACTTATGCAAGCTATGTGACGGGTCTTTTATTTACTTGCTTTTGTATGTGGATGATATGATTATTGCGTGTAAGCATAAAAGTGAGATTGACAAGTAGAAGAAATAAATGGGTAAAGAATTTAAAATGAAGGATCTGGGTGACGCGAAGAAGACTCTTGGTATGGAGATTCATAGAGATAGAGAGAAGGGAACGATGCATCTTTCTTAGGCGATGTACATGAGGAAGGTACTTAAGAAATTTGGTATTAATGGGAATACAAAACCTGTAAGTATGCCCCTTGCTCCTTATTTTAAGCTTAAAGCTACTATGTCTCCAAAAACTGATGAGGAACATGATTATATGAGTCAAGTTACTTATGCTAGCGCAGTTGGTAGCTTAATGTATGCAATGGTTTGGTTAACATATATATGCATGATCCGGGAAAAGATCATTGGTGAGCTGTGAAATGGATTTTACGGTATATCAAAGGTATTATAGATATTGGTTTGGAATTTTGTAAGTAGGATTTGATTGATCAGTTTTGTGTGGGTTATGCGGATTCTAACTATGCTACTGCAATGCCTTTGGAGTTGGATATAACTCTAATTCAGAAGCTACGCTCACGACCATCCTGCATAAGATAGAGTCCTTAGAAATAGGTAGGTTATGTGGATTCTGACTATGCTACTATAATATCTTTGGAGTTGGATATAACTCTAATTCGGAAGTTACGCTCATGACCATTCTATATAAGATAGAGTCCTTAAAAATAGGGGAAAATAAAATGTTTGCTAAAGCACCCATTTTTCATATTGATATGCGAGCTTGTGTTGTGTGCGACGACGTTGGACACTATACTCAGGATTGCCTTTTGATTCATGAAATTAGGGAAATCAGGAAGGATCAAGTCAATATGTTTCATTAAATACCTTCTTCTTTTCTTTATAACCAGTCACATCATCAAGGGAATTCTTCTGGGAGGAATAATTCAAATAACTATTCTGGTAGCTCATATTACCAAAGGAGTAATTCAAATAAAAATCAAGGTGGAGCATCCTTTCATCTCAATCACCAACCTCTTTGTATGGGATTGATCTTTGTTGAGAAGCGAAGATGGCTCTTACAACACGGAGGTCAACCTCTCATCAAAGATGTACAAGTATATGGCCTAAAAAGAGACTAATTAGAGATAAATTCTTGCGTAGAGGCCCGAATGTGACTCTCTACGACCTCTGATGAGGATTTTTAAACTGTGATTCTATTGCTGATGAGTAATAATAAAGATCGAATACAGTTTGTAAGTGGTCGAAGGTAAAGGGCATAGGGTTTGGTGAGGATTTTTCTAACCCCTTCTTGGTTTCCCCTCTCTCTTATTTATTGAGACATAAGAGGCCGAGTCACCAAGAGTGGGCCAGGCTACATGATTACTGTCCGGGTTTTCCGGCGGCGGTATTTATTACGGATATCCTTGTCACTGTAGCTGAGAGACCAATTAATGCGCCGTCCAATCCGTTTGAGATGACTGCTAGTCTTATCACACTTCTGCTATTCGAAAGTTCAGTCGAAGGGTATCTGCTATTATGTGCTAATTCGTTCTCAAAGGTTTATCTAATGTAGAGGCTTCGACTACAATAGTTTCTTGCGGGGCTTGATTCTGAGTCGAAACAGTTTTCGATATGTTCAAGTAGGATACAAAGTAGACTTCGAGTGAGGAGGTCGAAGGCTGCGAGTAGGCTACCACACTCTTTAGCAAAATACTCCTTACGTTCTTCCTAAAAATAGGAAACCATCTTTAGTTGATGGCATCCAAGCCCTATTACAATCCAATAACTAGTTGGGATAAGTCACTATAAATGGGTCATGTTACATGTATACCCTTTTTGGAAGATGTCTCGTACGGAAGTCAGTTCTGCCATAGTTGTCTGCTGGCTCGTCTGCTGAGTTTATGGCTGATTTGTCTGCCTTCAGCCATATACTGATGTAGGCAAAGCTTTACTGGACTTGAATGTCGGTTTGCCATGGGTTTTGGCTGATGTATGAGTTCCTTGGGCTCCGAGTCTTACGGTATGCTTCGATGCAGTCCTCAAGTGTTCGGCTAGATTGGAAAAGCTGCGAGTAGATGATTACCTTGACTGACTTTGGATTACATTAGGCTTTGACTCTTTTTGTTAGACTTCAATGTAGCCTTCGAGTGTTCGGCTAGTCTTAGAAGGCTGCGAGTAGGCAACTACATTCACTCCCTCTTAACAATGGCCTCAGAAATTGCTGTAGATGGCGCGTGTTGAGAAAAATTGTGAGGCATGGGAAGTTGTATAGTTGACTGGTATGATTGTGCCTATTTTCGAGAGCATTAATGGTAATTATGGTGATTAAGGGGCTTAGTTATGGTATAAAAAGGGGGAGGGGGGGGGGTTAAGGATTTGATTTCTTTAAGTCCTTTTTATCTTATTCTTCATAGTTGCACTGAACTGAAAAGGGATGAAGACTCGCTACCAGCAAATGTTAGAAGACAAGGAAGCAATGGTGGAGGCGAGGGTGGTTGAGTTGAGGAAGATGTACTTTTGACGAAGGGACTTGGGGGCTCCACTACCAAACCTAGTGGACCTATACCAGGAAGAGCTAACCGACTGAGAGTAAGAAGAGGCCAAGTCATTCACCTTTTGGTGGATGATGTTCTAGCGTCACCTCTTCAGCGTGACAAAACGTTCGGTTGCACTGAGAGAGTTGGCGCTGCGACTGGTGGAGGCAGAGGTTGGTAGTGGGGGCTATACATGGTACTGGAAGAACTGCCCAATCTGCAAATAAATCAGGAAGGGGAGGACTTCTTATGATATTGTATAAGTTGTTGCTGTTGTTGTTTCTACTCTACTTTGCTTTTTTTTTAATGGAACATATATTGTTGTTCCCCCCCATGTTGGGATAAAATAAGTATTTAAGGTTATATTTGTGCTTAAAGATAATTAGGGTAGGCGAAGGGTTCAGATGTGATGAGATAAAAATGTTCGTTAGGTCTGGAATAAAATAGTCTGGATTGATGCAAAAATAGAGATAGGTGTAGCTGGTTCGAACTCAAGAAATAAAGTATGTTGGATGGTATAACATAAAAAATAGGCTCGATTGTTCGTACTAAAAAATCGATAAACATGCTCGATGGCTCGGGAAATAAAAAAGTTTGATTGGTGCGAGAATATAATAGGCTCGAGTACTATTTCAGAGGCCTTTGAAGTGTGTGTTGTGTTTAGGTCATTTATTCAACTATAGTGAGCTGACATCTGCAGTGATCTGATAACTATAGTAAGCCGACACCTGCAGTGATCAGATACCTGCAAGTGTGGGGCTGACAGTGGGGACTGTATATGTTTCGAGCAGTATGTTGAATAGACAGTGGTCAGCGCCTATTGGGTTTTGGAGAGGATGATTTTTTATTTATGTGGCATGCTCGAGGGTGTCCGTGTGTGGGGTCTAGGGGGTAGGTTATCAATGATTTAACCTTCAGGACATGGGAGATGTAATGTCGACAAGAGAAGGTGCAAGTTATACAGATTTAGGTATGCAAAGGTACAAGTTATACACGAAGTGAGAGTTGTTGACAGGCGAACTGCTCATAAGGCAAGAATTTTCTTTGAAAAAAGGTGGTTACCCCAATTTATGGAGGGAATACAGAGAGGTGTGAGATTGGAGTTTGTTGGTATAATGATGGTGGTTTAGGGAAAATGAGACAGTTTTTTGTGGGTTTATTTAAGAGGAGAGAGAAAACAAGCTGGGCCAGAAAGAAAGAAAAAAATATTAAGTCTTACCCCATTATTACCGTTTACTCTGAAGAGAAGAGGAGGCAGCTACCATTGTTATTGTGAGTTTTAAATCTTGACGCTTTGTTGCTGTTGTGAATTTACGATTTTAGACTTCACCATTGCAGGTAGGTCTTTTGGCATTTCTTGTTGTTTTGTTTTTTTGTTGGGTGTAAGCAAAACTTGGTGTCCGCGATTAATGGCGTATATGTGGGGGAGGGGTAGGGATTGGTATTGGTAAGTTAGAGCCTTTAAAGTTTGTCTGCGAGGTGTTATTGGGTTTGTGAGTGGAAAAATGGGTAATTAATCTTGCATAACAGCCATCGAGACTGGTCAAACGTACGGTCGATGTATCCTAGTGACTTAGTCATCGATAGTATGTGGACTCGAGGGTTGTGACTCAAATATCTTGGGTTAACTTGTTCCCTCTTCTTCTGTTGGGTAAAATACATGCACGCGAGGTTCTGAGGATGAGGCTAATAGATGAGGTTGATGATTTGAAAAATGATCCGAGCATCTCTGGCCGATAGAAGGAGGGAGGTAGCAATGTTGAAAAGTTGTATATCGCAACAGATGTTTCTCTAGTAGTAGTGTCACCCGACGGAGGAGGGCTTGCATAGTCTGGGAGAGTGATAAGGAGGAGGAAGAGGTGTGAGTCAACCATATGGGGGACGAAGGTGAGGATGAAGAGAGAAAAGAGGAGGGGTGAAGAGGATGGAAAAAGTGAGGAAAGTGGTGAAGAGACGGGCGATATTAACTCAATTTTTGGAGATGTCTTGGAGCATGAGCAACCTAGGCTTGGTCGATTTATGGTAAAACATAATCTGGTGGGCAAATGGATTGTCTTGG
The DNA here is from genome assembly GCA_014058105.1 of Kingdonia uniflora. Lineage (NCBI taxonomy): Eukaryota > Viridiplantae > Streptophyta > Magnoliopsida > Ranunculales > Circaeasteraceae > Kingdonia > Kingdonia uniflora. Next base: position 593 of record JACGCM010000404.1, on the reverse strand, counting down.
CTCTATGTGGGCCAAAGTATTCCTTTGAGGATGTACCCAGTGGAGGGATGATGGCATTTAGGGGGCAGATTCGATTGGGTATGCGGCTGCCCCTTTGACGACTAGTGAAGATGGTACTAAATTTCTAGGCTGTGGTGCCTTACCAAATGAGCTAGAATTTCTATGAGATGATGAGAGTTATTGAGGGTTTAAACAATGAGTTGTTAGGCGAAGGGAGGCCTGTTGTGGGATAGCAGGATGTTATGTCATTTTACTCGAGAAAGGGGAACCCGAAGGTGGGGAACTAGGCCAAAATGAGTAAAAAACGACGGGGCAGGCCAGTCGTTATTTTGCTATAGCGACATCTATTTTAGTCGAAAAAGAAAAAAGCATTCATTCTTTTTGCAGTAGTTTTATGCTATCGATCTGAACAAACGTCATAAATTAACGACTGAGGGGCGGGTTGAAGTCATCGATTTTACTAAAAATTTATGGACCTTTTACAGTTGTTGTTTGGTTTGTGCAATAGAATGACACAATTTGCTAGTCGCAACAGCGACATATTTTTAACTCATTTACGACTATAAAATCGTTTTTGCTCTATGCGTTCGCTA
>JACGCM010002769.1:0-10991 GCA_014058105.1 Kingdonia uniflora | reverse complement strand
GACAAGTGCCAGCGTCATTAAGGCGACAACGACTTCTAACTTTTAACTCCTCATGATGTCCTGTGCAGTGTGCTTTCGGAAATTTGATTATAACTGACTAGTGTTTTATTGAGTATGGCTAACGAGCTTGACCAAAACTAAACTTAAAAGAGATTGAACCTTTTTCAGAGTGCCACGGAAAATGGGAGACTGTATGGATCGGACTTTTGTCTTTGGTTAAAAATTTAAACGATTGTGTCACGTAGCACGCTTACGTGATGGTTTGGAGAACCTTTATTATAAAAGCAGAATAAAACAAATGTAATATACCATTGAAAACATACTTTCGGTTTTAAAACAGTACCATGTCACCACCAAAACTGGATACCTTACCAAGTGATTCTGCAACCAAGTCTTGAGAAACTTTGAACCGAGAGCAACGAAAACAGTGCATTTGAAAAACCCAAACATTTATATACTTCCGTAAGCATTTTCTGTTAAAATTCTAAGCGAACCCTCAAAATAAGTTATATTTATGAACATGTAAGCCTTAAATTGCTTAACACGTGTCCGGTGTCTCCTAACAGATTGCTGAAAAATATTATATTATTTATTTATTCTACTTGGAATGTAGAAAGTAGAATGTAGAATGTTTTCCACGTGTAGAAGTGGTATTATTGAGTCTCACTACTAACATTGTAGAAACAATATTCGGGCACAGTTTGTTTTATAATTTAAATACAAAAACCTCCAAGTTCAAAACTGTGTATTTTTAAGGCAGCAAACTTTTTATCTATATCTATAAAAGCCAAACACCACTCACTCACTCACTCACATATAACGATACTACTGGACATATTTTTCTAGGGTTTGCTAAGAAGCCATTTTTTTTTTATTCCCAACGCTCCACTAGCCTTTGAGGTTCCAATGCTAGTTTGACATCAAAGGAACTACTCGCTTGTTTTCGTGTAAATTGGTAAACTTAGAAATTATTTTTTTCAAGGGGTCTTTGATTCCAAATATTCTCTAAAATATACTTGAGAAATTTATATAGAATTACTGCTTTGATTTCTATGTATTTTTGCAGGGGTTTGCTTTTAGGTAAAAATGATCTACTGATTCTAAGTTTTTACTTTCTACCCCTATACACTATAGTGTAAGGAGACAATTTTGTGATCGTGAAAAATCTACTTCCTGTTTTGAAAGGAAATTTCAGTTTTGAGGTTATGTGACCCAAAATAAAGGTTTTTTACAAAATGTCCTGTCCGTTTATTTGTGTATGTGTGTTTATGTATGCTTAGCTGTACCAAACGGCTGGACGATTTTTATGAAATTTCGAATGTGGTGTATTTGAGATTCCCCAAAGTACCTTTTTGGATTTTATAAATTTTTATTTTAAGGGGGGTTTTGCCCCTAAAAACCATTTAAAACAAGAAAAGAGTTTTTATTTAAAAACTGCCCCGTTTCCCTTTAGAAGTAATATGATTTTATATGTATATTTTAGCAATTTCCCTGTTGATTATCGCATTATTGTCTCATTAAAAGGCTAGTATGGCACATTTTCAGTTGGTTTTATGATATAAAATATACTCCAAGGTAAAATAAAACACTAGCCTATACGTCTAAACAACACTAAATAATATATGTTATTTAATAATAACACTGAAAGTTTTGCCAGGAACCGATCTATCTTGAATTAGCGTGGTTTTAATAAGGTTTTTTTAATGTTCTTACAAATAAAAATTCTGCCAAGGAATATAGGGTAGTTTTTAAATTTAATGTTTTCCGCAATTGGTATGAACTTTCTCCCACACTAATATTATACCTAAGCCTACAACAAGTAGGCCGTACTTCCAGTTTAGATCAAAGTGTTCATATAAATAGCACTGATTGGGAGAACAATTTTGACATGTGTGGGTTACCGTTTATTTTTAATTCCTTCACGGCTCCACCCCTTGGGATTCTCTGAAACTAATGGACGTTTTTTTGCAGGTAAGGTGCGTTTAGCTATTAGGAATTATTTTTAGATGTAGTCTGTGAAAACTCCCTTAGAATCTCCCCCCTTGGGATATCTCAGTAACTACTTAGTTTATGCTCGTGAAATTTCGTAGGGTTGTTGCTTTTTTGTAAGTAGGGATCAGCAAAGAAGCAATTTTGGGAAACTCTCCTAGGGCTCCACCTCCATGGGACATCTCAGGCATCGATTTTAGTGAAATTTCGCAGAGGTATTTCTTTTAGGTAGTTGGGATCAGCTGGGACGCACTTTTTAAATTCTTTAAGGAATCCTTCCCCTTGTGATATATCAGGGTACATTGGACCGATGTTTGTGAAGTTTTATATATGTTGCTTTAAGTAAGTACAGGAGCCAGCTGGCCAGTATAGTGGGTAGAGCGGTTATCGCAAGATAACCGAGATCAAAGTACGAGCCTGGTCGCTTTCCGGACTGGTGAACAATCAGTGATCCTGTCCGTGCGAGTAACCCGCCCCAGCCACTGGTAACTGGTAGTGGTTCGGAAGTCACTTAAAGCCGTTGGTCCACCTGCATAGTAACCAAAAAGTGCAGGCCTCTCAGGCGAGGAGAACTGTCAGTTATGATCTCCCTTCACTAAAGCCATACGATATTTGTTTATAGTAAGTAGGAAGAGTTTTTAAAATTCCCTTAGAGCTCTTCCCTCTTGGGATTATATCAGAAACTACTGGACCAACTTTCATGTAATTTCGCAGGGTGTGGCTTTTGTGTAGTAGGGATAATTTAAGAACCAGTTTTTTGAAATTTTCCTAGAATCCGCAACCTTTTACATCCGGGACTACTCGACCGAATTTCGTGAAATGTCGCAGGGGTGTAGCTTTTGGTCAGTTAGCTGCTTTGACTTCGTTGCGATAACTAGAAGAAGCTTTTGAAAGTTCCTTTGGGATATCTCATGAACAACAAAACCAATTTAAATGCAATTTTGTAAGGCAATGCTTAAGTACTATTAATCACTTAAAAAGTCAGGTTGCATATTCTCTCAAGGCTCTTCCACACTGGATTTCAATTCCTACACCACTGTTATGGAACATTATGGGTGTGGCAGCTTAATTTTCTCTAAATACTTGTTTGAACTAAAATTTCTGTTTTGAAAAAAATTGGTATTTAATATGATAATATTAATAATTTATAAAACTAAAGTACAGTTTTAAAGGTGTAATAAATAAATCATTTTATGCACTCCTTAAATAAAACCATTAAATATGAGTCCTATAACCATATTTAAGGTAATAATTTAAATTGGTGAACCCGAATTGCTTAGAGCTTATAGGTTTTCTGTCTTTCCCAGATTATATTTTATAAAAACGCTATCCCAGGTGATTCAGCGTAGAGCTTACGCGTTCAGGATTCCTCTCACACACCGACGTGCTTGTCAACTGTTATTCACAGCCAAGCACAGCTGTGGTTTTTCAGGAAGAGTGACAGTTAAAATAAATGTTTTGTAGCTTTGTTTGGTATACCTGAAACACCACCTAAGAAAATTTTAAACTTATGGAAATTTGACCAACATGTAAGTATGACTACAGTAATTTCTTTTTAATTTTGGATTAATTATTTGTGTTGATTTGAATGCTATTTGTAGTCGATCAAAGAAACTTGTAATCAACGGTGCTTAAAAAACAATTTCCCAGATTAAGGAGTCTGGCTGGTTTTTACCTGTCCGGACACCCAAACTGGGTGCAGTAATATGATGCTGTCAGAAGTAAAGGTAGCTAAATAGCTTTCCTTAAGTGTACGGCATTTGTTCACGTCAGGGGAGGCTAGATCATGGGAGATCAAGAGCAGGTGGAAGGATTGGCGTCCTCCTCACCAAGCTACAGGGCCCCCAAGTCTCCAATGAAAGCAGCTTGCATATCCGCAATGAACCTGGTGAGGCTGGATGGATTGGGAGGAGACGGCTGGAGTGATTATCGTGCTCCTCACAAGTCTATCGGAGGCTCTTAGCTGAGAAAGCGCTGGTCACCCGTAGTGCCTGCAGTTATTTGGTTTTCCTAGTATGCAATTGATATTGCCACGTGACAAAATAAAATAATAACGAGAAATAATCCCAATGTGACACATTTAATGCCACCAAGGCTTTGTAACATGAAAATCAAGACAAAGATGTGATTTTCCTGTTTATGCTTCGACATAAGGCATATATGCATACAACCCTAAACATAGATATTTAGTAGAAGAAAGAGAAATACATGGTTTCAACAAGGGACTGCTCAAATAAAAACACTTACAGCTCAATATATCCTCAACCAAATCATGCATCCGGGGAACCCCATACTTGATCTGTATGAAAATTCAGGAGGTACCCTGACGCACATTCCACGTTCCAAATTTTAAAGCCCCACAACATCCTATATCAAACAAACTAAAAATTGTGTACCTTATCCACAACTCGAGTAATCGAACACATGCCCAATAACCTAATCAAAACAAAAAATCTAAATACTACCAATACAAGAGTTTTCACCATAAGTAAAAGTAAGAGTAAAAGGGACAAGTAAGCACCAAATTTGCCCCACAGGTGTACCATCCGTGGTATGTTAGAGCATCTCCTAAAGTACCTTACTCACTTGGTTAAAAAAAAAAGCAAATCCAAGTGAGTGAGGTTTTATTTCTTCCAGCAGTACCCTAGTTAGATTTTCGCAGTTTTTAAATATGAGCATAACATTTGGGCGCCCGTTTGTATAAATATACAGGCGCCCATATTTCTTTTTTTAAAATTAGGCGCCCGATGGGCTGAAGCTCCTAACTTGAATCTGACTTCATTTCTTCTCAACACTTCACCAAAACAAAAAAACACAAAACTTCACTCCTCTTTCTACCTATCTTTCATTCTCTATCTAAATCCATTATACTCATTGACACCCAAAAAGAGTTACAAATTTAGAGATAAAATCTCTCTCTCTCTCATACAGGTTAGAAGCTCTAATTGTAAAATTATTAATTGTGTGCTATTATAACCCTAAATCATAGATTTTTTATCACAATCTTTGTAATAAACATGATTTGAGATATACCAACTGAGATTCATCATGGGTACTCTCACTATCTTCATCCCCTTAATAATTGTGGCAATTAGCAATAAGGCCATCTTTGATTAAGTTTATTTAATAGTTTAGATGAAATTGGGTTTTAGTTTGATCATCAATCATTCAACCAATTCCAAGTTATTCAATGCCTTGGATGAAATGGGTTTGTACTCAATGTTATTCCAAGTTATTAGATAAAATTAAATGTTGTTGTTATTTGTGTGAATCTTAGTATATATACATGATTACAAATAAATATAAGGTATATATGCTAAATTGAAAATACCTTAACCTTGCTTAAATTGTTGTTGTTGTTAAGAAGGTATAAATATGAGGTTATATGCTTGATTGAAAATGTGTTATAGTTGTTAAATATATAATATGAATTTCTTGTGTTGTTGTTGTTGATTGGGAATGGTGGGGATTGTTTTAGTGAAGTTATTTTGGAATGGAATAGCAAAATTATGATGAGTTGTTTGTAACCATTGGACTATCTTATGATTATGAAGAATTATATTTGTGAATCACTATTAATTATTTCTTTTAACTTTCATGCATGATTTGACGATGCCGTTAGAGGAGGAAGAATGTGATGGAACCGGCGATGAGGAGGAATTCGAGTCCGATGAAAGTGAAGGTCAACCAACTCAAATGAGCTTTTTATCGGACAAGAAGCAAAAATTATTTACGAAGAAGTCAATTCTACACCAAACCTCCTCCACCTCTCCCGCAAAATTATAAACCGTGTGACTTTTGGCGACCCATACAATTGAATGGAAGGGTCGTCATTTTGTCCACATCAGTTGCTACAACATTGGTAAGTTGAAACAACGCAATTTAGTAATGATTGGTTGTATAATTATTATTTTTGCAAAGTATTTACTTTCGGTAGAATTTAGTTTAGATATTCTTATTTATGTTTATTAATGTCGTTACAGGCTCGGGTAGGATTTAAATGTCGATTGGTGTTAGTCAAGCTCCATAAGTATACTTATACTTATTGAGGTACCTCACTTGAAGCAGGGATTAAAGGCCACCAATTTTATGAGTTTATTAAATTATAATTAAGTTAGGAATGGAGACAATCAAGTAATAGTGTCAATGGTTGAGCGTTGGTGGGCACCCACTTATACATTTTACCTACCTTGTGGAGAGTTAGGGATCACTCCTAGAGATTTTATAGTGCATACCGAGATAGGTATTGGGATAGGAGAGTTGGTGGTATTGGATAATTCATGCACAGAATACGGTAACGCTATAAGAATTTTCCCCAATATGATCCGTAAAGATTATGGAAAAAGATGTATTTGGTTTTCTTACCTCCAGACTTACCTTGACCATACTAGAGTATACATCAAAGATCCCGTTAATATTGATACAATCATTCGATAATTTAAGCTATTGTACTTTGGAGGTGTCTTATTTGGGAACCCAATGAGCTGGGCTCAACTAGAGTTGTTGGGTCCAATTCTCCTCATAGAGATGATGGGATCTATGATCGAATTTGGCTTGGCTATATTAGAACATCTCCACTATTGCCTTGACCAAGCATCCAAATAGGAGGTAAAATTCAATGGTGACCTATTACAATTGATCGAGGTATAATATTTTAAATTAATAGCTCTTGTTATTTATTTATTGTTTATTCAAGATTATTTGGAAAATTAATATATTTCTTTTATCTTCTGCAATATTAGTGCTACGAGTATTATCAAATAGGCTATCATATTTTGATAGATAATAGGTTAGATGATTTTTGGCTAAGGATGTCCGCCGGGCATACTAAAAAATGAAAACTTACGGGAAATTAGGTAAATCATCATCTAGCATTGATGAGGCAACAATTTTTTTTTTGTATAATCCATAACATGTAATGGGACCCCTTTAGAAATATTAAGGATGTACTAAAGCGGAAGGTAATCATTGCCAGTAATATCAATCGTAAAAGAGTACTCCTGCAAAGCCCATTCGATGGATATGAGTGGTATATTGGGGACCATTGTTGGGTTCAGCTAGAGCCTCATATAGTACCTTATGATCATCCAGAGAGACTCCATTGCTTCCCGTGTCCCGATGTAGTTCATTACCTCCGAGCAGCGGGCTGGATCGAAATACAACATTATACTGTGGGTCACCATGTCGACTATGATGCCTACTGGAGGCATGTTTCACATGGTGCACTCATGTCGGATATTGCGAGGTGTGGCAACATTGACATCCCAAGCCATGGTACTTTAACTGACGAAGATACCTTTCAACATATTGAGTTTCCCACTACAAATTTGTATAATCAAGAGACATAAATCCCTCCCCCTCCTCCATAGCTTGGTGATTACTCTAAATGGATTATAGAGTTTGGGGTACCACATGGGGCCATGTGGCTACCATTCCCTCTATTGGTATGACCTCTACTGTAGATGTACCAATAGAATATGACTTTTCGATATGGCTGAGGGTATGCAGAAGCATACACTTAATAGGACCTTAGATTTGGAAGCTTGACTCCTTCATGACGAAAGTCATATTACATATTTGACCACGAGCTTGATTCATGCAGAGTACCGTCTTTCAGTGGGTTGTAGTCTATTGGGAAGATGACGAAGGTGAAGTAGGAACTTCTTAAGGGGGGACTTCTAAGGGGAGGGATTCACGGGTAAGGACATCTCAAGGGGGGGCCGCTCCTCTCCGACGATCAAGATGGACGCGGGGACCTTTTTAGTTATTTAGTTAGCTTGAATATTTCAATTGTGGTGTATAATTTTTGTTTAACTTAGATGTTTGGATATTTTTTCTGGTTAATTTAAATATTTTCGCTCATATGTGGTGTATAGATATTGGTATATGGATACTTATTATTCGCTAGTGGTGCATGGACAGTTTTTGTTGTTTGGTCATTAATGTATCCATATTTGAAGTCACGTAGTTTTTTATAGAAGATAAAAGAGATATTTGAGTTTAGTCCAACCTACAAACTAAATATTTTCCTTTAGTCCCCAAGTTGTTGAAAAATACATTTTTGGTCCCTAAATAGCCTCTAACCACAGGTCAACCCTAGTTGAAAGTCTATTTTTGCCATGAAGTACCTAATCTACCCTCACAAGGGTTACACATGCAGACAACTTGTTACCTGCTATCTAAATTCACATGAGGGTAAATTAGGTACTTTACGGTAAAAATAGACTTAAACTAGGGTTGACCGGCCATTTGGGGACCAAAAGTGCAGTTTTCAAAAACTTGGGGACTAAAAAAATACCCAGTTTGTAGGTGGGACTAAACTCAAAATATCCCAAGAAAAAATTTACTCAGCGAAACAGGCGACTAAGAGAGAGACCCCTGATTGATAAAAAATCAATCAGGCGCCTCTGCCTTAGGCGTCTGTTTTGCTGAGTCAATTTTTTAGTTTAAATGGCTATATTTTGTTCCTAACGGCTATAATTTATTCATAACGACTATATTTGGTTAAGGGAATATATACACCAAATAACCAGCCCTATACTATCCCATAATCAATCCCAATATTCTCTTACTTGAGTTTTAGTTTTTATTCCCATATCTGATGAATTTCAAGGTGGTTCTTGCTTTTTTTTCATCGTTTCTTTATCCGAAGAGAAAGAGGAAAATAATATTGATGAATCTTCAACCGATTATAGTGATGATGACGTCATAAAACCATAAATCACTCACATGATGTTGCCTATCATAAGTTACTCATGCATTGGGAGTGGAAAAATTGCACCACGGCTTGGGCAGGTCAATACACGGGGTATAAGAAAATACCAACAATCATTTAGAAGTGGTTGCATCTCATAATTTATGGATACGTCATGTTTTTTGGAATGCCTGGTTCTAACAATGACGTAAATGTTCTTGATCAATCACATCTCTTTTGAGATTCTTGTCTTGGTCGTTCTCTACCTTGCAACTTTGAAGTCGATGGTAAACTGCACGATATAGAATATTACTTGGCGAATAGTATATATCTGAAATGGGCAACGCTTGTTCAAACCTTATTATTTCCTCGAGGTAATGCAGATAAATATTTTACCAAGCAACAAGAGTATAACGTACATGGAATGAACTTTTGGTGTACTTCAATCTTAATTTGCAATTGTGAAAGCTCCGACAAGAAGTTAATTACCCAAAAACCTCGATCAAATAATAAAAATGTGTATAATTATGCGCAACATGATCATCGAGGAAGAACGGGATAGGTACGAAATAAGCATATTGACCGAGCATTTTGTTCCAGACCCTCAACCGATTGACTTAAATCGGGAAGAGGTCTCTTTACAAGAATACATTGTAAAGTACGATAAGATGACAAGTTTGGATAAGTATATGACACTTCAAAATGATTTTATTAACTATTTATGGAAGCATCAGAGAAACAACTAGTATTTTCAATTTTATGTCATTTTAATGTTTAAGCAACTTTATTTCAATTCTATAATTTTCAACAAAGTAATTTTATGAAATTTATTTAAGAAATTTATTTCAATTTCAATATAAATTCGAATAAAAACTAATTAAAAATACTAAACTTTCTCAACAAGATTCTATTAATTAAAATACACCAAACTTTTTAAAGAATGTTCTTAAACAAAATACAACCAAAAAATACATCAAAACTTCCAAAACAAGATTTTTGAGCAAAATATTAGTAAACTTCTCAAACAAAAACCTTAAACAAAATACAACCAAACTTCCAAAATAAGATTCTTAAGCACCATACGTCTTAGACATTATTATTAGCCTTAAATATTTTTGCCATAACTGTTTTACGTTGTGCCTCCCAATAAACTATTTGAGTGTCATCCAAAGTAGAGAAGTCCATCGACATCACCTCTCGATCCATTTTTTCATCTCCCAGTCATTTTGAGCTTGAAATTGAGCTTTTAAATTTACCACAGCCTTTGTCTTCTTTTTATTAACTCTATTATGTGGGCATCTCTCTCTTCCTTCTTCTTATCCCTCTCGAATATATACTCTTCTTTCATCTTATTCGCTCGGTAATATATTCTACTATTTCTTCTTCTCCATTCGGTTAAGGTGATCAATAAGCATATTTTGGCGATTAATGCAAGAGGGTTTTTTTATTTTCTATTTTTTTCATTTACTTTAACACTTTTGATACCACCGGGACAATCCGTCTCCACATACTCATTAAGTACCGAAGAGCTGGAGTTGGAGCTAACGGGAGTATCGCGTATTGCCGGATTTGATATTTCTTTTATTTTCACATTGCGAGCTAAAGTGTCCGGTGTTGGTCTTACAAGATTTTTTAACATTGATGACGACTTAAAACATTATGAGCTTCTTTATTTAACTATCTGCCTTCACCATGTGCTTCATAAATCATTTTGGCGACATCGTCTTATAAAATAGATTAAGATAATAAATAAATACGCAATTTTGGTATTAAAAATATAATAATTTATTAAGTAATGATGAATGTTGAATTACTTACATAATTTCTTTATTGCATACCACTTATGAGACCTTGCATTATAATTTTCAAACAAGTACCATAAACCTTGAAAGCACGATTTATAGTTGACCAATGATTGTTCAAAGATGGCACTGTACGTCTACCTGTTCACAAAAATTATAAAATGCATCCAAAATTGAGTCCCAAAAAACGTCAAGTTATTGGTTGTTATTTTTTATCCTATCTTCTCAGACATGAATTCAAGCTTTTGATAGATTTTTGTTTTGATTGCTCGTCCATTTCAATTGATACCCCGCCCCTCCATTAGTATTTTCATGATCAAGCGATATTTACCTTTGCCTTTTTGTCCATCAACAACCCTGATGTCTTCGGATTGAGATAAGTCAACCGGTTAAGATACTTGTGATTGAGATTGTGAGGGATTGGTAAATGGAGAAGGATGTTAGAATTGAGCAAGATTGGTAAATTGAGAGGGTTATTCCCAATTTTTGGGTGTTATGAACAGTTG
>JACGCM010000345.1:0-91432 GCA_014058105.1 Kingdonia uniflora | reverse complement strand
GGTTGACCCAGATTTGTTGTGAAACAAAAATACGAGTGTAAGGACAAGAGATCCAAGGTATTTTGGTGTTTTGGTCCCCCAAAAAAATTATAAACTATGAGACAGTTGTGTGATGACGGAACTTTTTTAAAGGGGAGATTCTGGGACTCTACTAACAGTCATGCCATGACCCAATAAGTATATGGTTCAACTTGCATTTGTTATAACAAAACTCTGAGAACACCGAAGTTGGAAATACTCTAGAAGAGTTTGGGGTCTCAATGTAATGGTTATGACACTAGATTCGTGTCATCTCTAAAGGAAACATGGAATTTTAATTGGTACCAAGGTATTTTCCATTTGCAAGCCATACGTTTTTGTGACGTCAACATATATAAACATTAAAAATACCACGAAAGCACGAGGACGCATTTCGGATGGTAGTGAGGCCCTACCCACATTGATTTCTAGAAACACATGAATGTTATTAGAAGACAAATCCAAGGGTCCCAATACATACTAAATTTCCCAAGAAACATGGTTCTAATAGACATCCATGAGTAGTCCGTACGTTGCACTCTTTATTGCTCAAACTAATAATTTGTTAAGGAACAATAGTCATTGTAACTTATTTGCATTCTTATTTGTCATTGTTTTTCTATTATGCCCACCATTATTTATTATTCCCTTTTATAGTTGTATGATCTCATTTGTGATCTATATGCTTCTTTGGCATTGCTTCTATGGTTTGTCATTTTTTTCACTGTACGGAGTCGCTACACCAATCAGGTCGAGAGTTGGAAAACATATTTGAAAGTACAAGGATCTCCCTCAGCATGTGTTTATTGAGGAATTAACATAAAAATCTGTTCGGAATTTCCGACAATGTATAAGGAGGGAAGCTGAGAAGAGTCAAGCTCGCTTAACGACATAAGTAAGATCACTGTGAGAGCAAAAAGTTTTGTGGGGATTCACTAACCTGCAGGGTTTAAATCACGGTCAACATGTTAGATCTAGTATGGCAGAACCGTTATGGAAATATGAAGATGGTACTTTCCCTTGTCATGGTTGGCAAACAATGGGTATACCTTGTGACCACGAAGTATGCCGCTTGGGTCTTGCTAATGTTTGATTAAATACACGTATTCTGAGAGTTAATACATACAAGGTGTTATGAACATATATGGGTCCTATAAGAGAATTACGCAGTAGAAAATTTTTAAAATTGAGACAAGGTTCGTGCTCTATTCCTCCCGTTCGTATCCGGTCGTCCTCGCACGCAAAAGGAAGGAAAAGGGGACGAAAAACGTGGTCTGGTTACCAAACTAGATTTCTATAGTAGGTGTCGAAAAAAAGTGTTATTACAACGTCGTTCTTGTAAAGCATCTGCCAATCATCCGCATGACAATACACGTTCGACAATGGCACCGTCTTTTACGATGAGCACTGAGCCACTGTCAAGCCCAGATGAAGATGTTACAATAAGTTGAGTGATGAATTGGGTAATATAATGATCATTATTTGTATGACTTATCGTCAGTGCCTTGAAAATTCATCATTGTCTAAATATAACTGTTCATTTTTAAAAAGGAAAATTCTTTATGTCTGTGCCATTGTGTGTATATTATTAGCAAACAAACTATCTTTTGGACCACGAAGCATATATCATTAGTTTCTTGTATGATCCATTGTGTGTTATGATGTGTCCTTTGTCGATGAATACTTTGTTATTGTTTATTCATGATATTATATTAGTTTATTCAGAACGCATTTCTTCTCAAGAATTTCCCATATGTCGGTTTTCTATAATATCATTGTACTCAAATGTGTTTTTATTGTTTGTAAATTTTTATGCGTCAATTTTGTTAAGTCATCATTAACTGGGACCCCTATATAATCATTATTTTCTTAGAGGGAACTGTGATATTGTTTGCCACATTACCAAAAGTAAACCCTTATTACAGCAAAAATCAAAGAAAGAGCACCAAACTTTACATTCTTTCCTTTCATACAAAGGCAAAGTACTAGTTCCAAAAAAAGGAACAAACTAAATACCAAATAAACAAATGTTCACAACTCCGATGACACGTTTCCGCCGCATTCCAGACCGCGCTCCTAATGCTGGATCTTCTGATCGAGATTATTAATCTTAGAAGCGACTCTTCGCACAGTTTCTTGGGCTCCATCACGGTCCAACTTTACTGCGCAAGGCTGATATTACAGAAGGACATATGGAAACTTGACCATCTTGAAACGTGTTGATCTCTCTTTGCTATAGGTTGAATTGCAGTCACCGGATATAATCGGACGTTTCCTAATTCCTTGAAGTCTTCGTAATGCTATTTCAGCATTTATGTTTCTCACCAGAGGACATCCTTCTCTATTAGGCATAGTCTATGCAGTTGTAGAGGACTGGTCTGACTGATCTTCATGCACCCTACCGACTCAAAACCAACGGATGGAGTGTTCGAGATACATGGCGCAACGCCAGTGGAGTGCACATTTTTCTTTAGATGTTGAAAAGAGTTAGGTTTAGGGTTTGATAGTTGAAGAGTAGAAAATCGTTATTTGAACTTAAAATTTATAAGGGATTTGAATAAGTTGGGAAGGTAGAGAATAGGTTAAAAGTTATTTTACTTGTTCGCGCCGTCGTTTCTGGTTCTACCCGTAAGTAAGATGAGTAATTTTAAAACGAGTTGTCTAATCATTGTCATTAGTGTCACATCGCGATTGTCATATGTGAAGTAATTCTGCAATTTATTGTTTAGCTAGCTATCATTTATTACTTTCCAAACCTGTCATGGTTTAAACCTAATATATAATTTTAGCGTTCAGATGTTATCACCAGTTTTTTACGTTCACAGTTATTACCATTGTTGAAGGAGTCTTTATCATGGTTTGGTTCCCTATCATTTATATTGATTGGATCTGTCCTTAGGAAAAACCGAAAGAAATAAAAGAAATATTCATACAAGGGAAAAACATCTGACCAATAAATAACAAAAAAAAACTAGAAATGTCAACATAAATGTTCACCAAATTCATGAGGGAATTCTGATCAGTTTATTGCCTGATATTTCTACGCGAGATAGCTAATTTTATAGGCGACTCCTCCTACAATTCTTGTGCATCTCGGTCAACTTTAGGGGAGCCGAAGGTGAATCTTCCATGCAGGCGGTATGGAACTTGAACCTTCGAATGCTTTTTTTCTTTTTTATAATTTTATCAGTTCTTCACTATTTCATCGAGGTCCTAATTTTCATTGAACTCTTCGTAATGCTCGTGTAGCAGATTCACCTTCCACGGGTAACATCCTTCTCATAAGAAAATTCTATTCAAAGTGGGACTAGCCGTTCGTCAACCTGATCTCTTAATCCTACTGCCTCAAAACCCCAATCTTGAGGGGTTTTACTGGAAGAGGCACGGCTAAATCGCGTGGCGGGAGGGGGGGTGGGAGTACGATATTTTGGAGAAGTTTTTAAAGGTTGTGGGTTATAGAGGCTTTAGTTAGGTTTTTTTTTAAGTTTTTTTACTGGGGGAATTAGGATTTGAACAGCGTGGCGGGTTGAGGGTTAGTGTTAGAGTGGCGGAACACATGGATCTTTTGGTTGATGAACTGTTGAAACGAAATCAAAGTTGACCTCTAGAATGACTTGCCTCAAATCTTCTGTTTTAAAGGCAAGAATTGCAGGCTTAAAGATAGGATATGGAGTTGTTGGACCAAGGGTTATCATCCTATGTTGCTAATTTTCGTTTGTTTATAAAATAGCCTGTTCATAACCTTATACTACATAACTGTACACTTGCTTTCCAGTTCTCAAGGCATTACATCCTTTCCCTACCACACGATGATTACCTGATTTGTTGGCGCGGTGAAACTTATGATCTTGGTCTCTCACACACAGTCTCAACTCTAACGCTGGTTCTTTCAAATGCGCTCACAAAAATTGGTGGTTGTAGTTTATGGGCATGGGTAGATGAGGTGAAAATGTATGATTGTGGTTAACACTGTAGAGTCCTAAGCGGCTAGGTATTAATTTAACCATTGCCACAATAACCTGTCCGTTCAAAACGTGTTTCGAGCCTCCTCTACGCCGATGATTTTCTAAGGCCGCAGTTGCATCAATCGGCCAAAAATGTCCTAAATTGGGCTAAAAGGGAGCAAAGAACCCTCGACACTAGTTCATCTAAGATTACATCAACTAAGAATCTCAGAGGGCAGAACGGAGATGTTGTAAGTTTGGGTCCAAGTGAAAAAGTGTTTCTCTGAGATCGCAAAAAGTAGAGAAATATGTAGAAGGAAAGTATAATATGTCTATCTTTAGTGACGTTCATTTATAGCATTAGAATGTTAAGATCTTAAGGATCAATGCTAAATCATTAAAAAATGACAAACATTTTACTAATACCATGCAATTTATGGATTATAAATCGAAAGACATAAAACTAATGACAAATGGCTTTATGTGGCTGATATATTCATTAAATAGAAATACTTTCCAATGTTCCTTCAATCATTGCCAAAGGGTTTTTGTCAACATAACTTAATAATTTATGAAATAAATCTGTCTTGGGATTTGACTCAGCATTAAATACTGATGTGGTTTATTCGTAAAAAAACAAAAAAAAAGGTATTTCTTCTTCCTATTAGCTTATTCGGTAAGTACACTGTGAAAAGATGGGGACCTGTACCCGACGTTAGCGTACGAGGTAGGGCTCTTGCCAAGATGCAAGAGGTTGCGGTCTTGTACTTTGAGACCTAGTCCCTTGAACTCCTACTCCCATTCCTAGTGCGTCCTACCTTCATGGGATAAGTATGAAAAGGTGGAAGAGGCAAAACAATAATATATCAATGTTAACGTTTTCCCTATATGGTTACGTCAGAGCAGGGGAGGAGACTTGGTCGACGTCTTTCTGGCAGAGAATGGATGATACAGCGACGGATGAGCAGCTGGTCTCAGCGATGATGTCTGCCGGTACCTGAGTAGGGATCAGAGGAAGAGATGTGGGGCCGGTAGGGGTTAGGAGGAGGAGATCAGTGGGTGGTAGGGGCGGACTGACCACCGCACACCTCCAGAGAATATAAATCTGATATAAATTGATGTAATTAATTGAAGTTGTACAATATTCGAGGCTAATGATAGTTTCATTTTTTTGTACCAATGGGTTCTAGGAAGGTACCTAAGTTATACAACAATTAATATCATTAATTTATATAATCTTTTAATTTGTTATTTGTCCTTGTCATTCGTTTCATAGAACATATTTGTTAAAAGGCTAATCGTATAGTTAGATTGTAATGTATTTTTTAGTTTATTTATAATTGGCATTGTTATCATAGAATTGTATTGTTAAATGATTTGTCATTTGTTATCAGAAATTTGTTGTTCATTTTGATAAGAGCTTTATTGTCTACAATTTGTCATGGGTTAATCAGATGTGATTTTTTATATACAGGATTTTTTTATTTGTTATAATGATGTGGCTAGTGTCTAGAGGGGTTACGTAGGGGAAGAGAAGGAGAAATGCATCAATTAACGCTTGTCAGATTGAAAACTAAAATGTGTAACCCCAAGTCTTATACTTCACTTATCCATCATCTTTATTCTTTCTCTCTCAATTTCTCAAGTCCAATACTCTCACAATGTCAGATTTACTTCTATACCTCCCAATAACGGGGATATAGTGATAGTGATTGAGGGCGGAGGGGGGCGCACAGCAGCTACAACTTGGGCGAATGTCCCAAGAGAACTTCGACGCCGAGCAGACGAGAGTGTTAGAGGATGGTTGGGGTGATATGCCGAGAAGATGAAATGAGGAAGATGATGATGAGAAGATGCTGATGCTGATGATGATGGATGATGATGATGATGATGATTGAGGATGATGATGCGGATGAGGAAGATGAGAAGATGAATCTCTCCTCAGGAAAAAGAGGAAGAAATTCTATTAGGTTTTTTTTTTTTAGTGGCTCGCTTTGTGGGGGCTTTTTTTAGGAAGAAGCTAGGAAACATACATTTTTTGGAGCTCTTTGGGGGTTTTATGATGTTGAATGATAATGTTGAATGTTGAATATAATTTACTTCGTTGAATCTTTGATTTAGCTTGGTTTCAATATATTTTTTAGTGACCATGATTGTATGATAGTCGAAAAACATTTGCCTGATTGTCATTTGGTATCTATGCTACTATTATTTGTTATGTATGATTTGGCATTTGTAATCAGCGATTTTCCATTGGTTACAATGAGATATCATTCGTTTATTGATCAGGCATTTGGTTATGAGAGATTTGTCTTTTTGTTATCTTAAAAACCATCATAGTTATAATATTATTTATTTGTAGATAGACAACATGTGTAAGTGAAGAGTCGATTTGCGTTCTTGCAACATTAGGATGTGTGTGTATGATAGTAGACTCATTTAAAGTTAAAAAAATGGTTACAATAATTTGCATTTGTTAGCATTATTGCTCATTGTTAGCAATTATTTGGATTTGTAAACAATCTAGGGTCAATTTGGTTCCTTAACTATTCGTATAGTGTTTTATGATAGTAGACTTCATTTGAAGTTAAAAAAAATTAGTTATCAAAATTTTGTTCATTTGTACAATTATGGTCGATTTGGTTCTTTGAAATTAGTATCATGTTGTTGATAGAGACTTCATTTGAGTTACAAAAATACTTATCAACAAATTTGTCTTTTGTTAGCCATTAGTTGTCATTTTTGTTAGCATCTATGGCGCATTTGGTTCTTTAACCAGTAGTATAGGGTTGTATGCTAGTAGATTTATTTGAAGTAAAAAAATTAGTATTAATAAGTTCTATTTGTCCGGCCGATAATTTGTATTTGATAACAAATGACAAAAATGGCTAATAAATGAAAAATTTTGTAACAAATAAACAAATTTTTGATTACAAATTTTTGTACTCAAAATGAAGTTCTACTATCATACTGCACGATAATAATGTTCAAAAACCAAACGACCATAGTTGTTAAACAAATGCCAAATGATGATAATCTTTTTTTTAACTTCAAAATGAAGGGCTACTTATCTACAAACACGATTACTAATGTTTCAAAGAACCAATTCGACCATAGATTGTTAACAAATGATTAAATGAATTTGCTACAAATGGTAAATAATGGCGAACAAAATGACAAATTATTGTTAAGAATTTTTTTAACTTCAATGAGTCTATTATCATCTACAGCGATACTACTGTTCAAAGAAAACAAATCGACCATAATTATTAACAAATGGACAAAATGAGTGCTAACAACTGACAAATAATGCTAACAAATGACCAAAGGTGTGATAACTAATTTTTTACTTCACTGAGTCTATTATCAGACAAACACGGCTACTATATTCAAAGAAAAATCGCAAGATTGTGGTCACAACTGACCAACATCAATGCTACAAATGCAAATTATTGATAAATAATTTTTTAACTTCAATGAAGTTTTACTATCATACAATACGTGATAATGTTCAAAGAACCAAATCGACCTAGATTGTAACAAATGACAAATCATGGCTAAAAATGCAATGTGAGAACTAATTTGTTTTAACTTTGAAATGAAGTCTTATAACACACATGATAAAAAGTTTACGTACAAATTGACTATTCCTTACAATCAAATGATGTCTATCTACAAAAAATAATATATAATGAATATTATTTTTAAGAAAAATAAAATTACAATTCTCTCATAACAAATGAATGAATAGATATAGCGAATGATATATCATGGATACAATGACAAATCTCTGATTGCAAATGCCAAATCATCATCTGAATGATATCTCATAGATAAAAATGACAACTTTTATTACAAATACAAAACATTCCTACGAAATGAAAACTTCCATAATAAAATCTAAACTATACCGACTATCAATTCATAAACCAGATGTCACATAATATAACAAAGAAGATAGAACAAACTGAGAAATATTTTATAAAGAATGATATTATTGTTATACTTGGATAGATAATTTTACAAAATTACCAGAAAATATTAATATAACAAAAATAGAGTTTAAATTTTTAAAATAAATCTTCTCCGTTGGAAGCCCAGCCTCAATATTCAGGTATTCCTTCCCATCTACAGATGGAATTTCACTCCCTTAGGCGATTGTCCTAAAGAACAGCATATAGTCCCGCAGTTATGCAATTGGCTGTATTGGACATTCCCAAAACGAGGTTGTCTATTTGGAGGTTAGACGTAATTATTTACCTTGGAACCAGTCGGTGGAACTATGATTTCCGAGCAAAATTCTCCCTATCAACATTTTTGGAGGATCGTTGTATCTGATATTCAATAGTCGTGTTTCAGAAGATAGCCTTTTTTTCTTCCAGTATTTGTAATGTTTGATCTAATTGCACGTTGGTGATGCCTATTTTATGCCTTACAGGAATACCCTGCACAAAGAACCAGTGTCTAGTCATTAATATTCTAGGGAATGAGTATAAATCTCAAATTGACTACTTTAAATCTCCTCGATGGATGTAATTAGAAAATGTACGTCCAATTGCATTATGTATTGTTCCCAAATTGATTATTCTTCCGTTCTATACCTTCTGAGAGGACTATACGAGTCCAGACATTGAAGACCTGCAAGATATTGGCAGACAAAAGAGATCCGCTAGCACAATCCTTTTTGTTTTTTTGGTTGGGTACGATGTGTGTGTCAAATATGCTCAGGGATTAATGTACACATCAGACGACAGGAACAAGAAAAAAAGTGAGAAATTAGATACAAAAATGATAAGTTTCAATATTACAAATGACCAACACGGAAAAAACTAAGGTAAAGTGCAAAATCGACTAAACGAACGGACAATTTGAAAACAAATGGTAGAGAATCTTGTACAACTGACAGAGGAAATTAAATAAATTATATTAAATACCTTATTGTCCAAACATGATTTGGATATAGTGTAGAAAGCGTTAAGGTAACAATTCTTCACCTATATCATTAGGTATCTCTGTTGCCCTTCTTAGCTTCAGGAGATAATTCATCTTTCCTCAGTGGCCAGAATTGGTCCACCTGGTTTTTCTCATCCTGGGAGATGGGTCTTTGAATAAAAGATTAAATAATCCTCCCGAAGAAAGCTCGCCAAGGTGAGCATGTAATCGATTCATTTGACAAGCCATTTAGACGGTTCTTTCATTAACTCTTCCTCATTTAGTGTATGCCTCTTCTTTAAGTGATATCCACTTTTGACTCCATTAAAACAAGCTGGAACAAAGTTGTCGTAATAAGAAAATGAAATATAAATGTGTTTATTACATGAGATGAGTAATAAACCAGTTGTTTGGTTTAACAGTACTTCATACATTGGTCTGTCAACAGCCATTTGTTTTATACTTGCTCAGGGCCCAGTTTATTCTGTGAATTTCCATCATCATCATTTTTGCCTTTAAACACCTCCTCTTTATTCTGTTCTACCTCCTTTTTACTCTCTTTTGTCTGCAAAACAGACTACAAATGATAAAATCATACAAGATATGGGAAAAAAACAAGAAAATGAAAGTACCAATAAACAAATGATAAGTTACCCAACTAGCTTCATCTTCAGTTTTTTCAACCTCCAGAGTCTGTTCCTCGATAGATACAATAGTTGTTTGCTCAACACTAGCCTGTAATAAACAAACTACAAATGATTAGAGTGGTACAAGATATGGTAAAACAAAAGAAGAAAATGAGAAGTTAACATCAAACAAATGATAAGTTACCTGATAAGCTTTACCAGCAACTTCCTCCTGGTTGAAGAATACTATATCAGATTTTGCTACCTCTGCAACCACCATAGTCTGTACAATAAAGGTTAAAGAAGAACAAATTAAAAAAAATGGCATGGACAGGTGATGTTAATATTATTATGGATAGCTCAATACAAACAAATATTAGTTACAGTTAGCTAACTTGAGGTTATGAGTCTCTGTTCAACAAATACCTCACTGTCAGGTTGTACATCCTTTTTCCAGAATAATACACCACAACAGTTGGCTGTTCTAAATCCTCTTCTACAGCAACATCATCAACTTTCTCATCACCATCAACTTTCACATTAGCATTCTTCGATTCTTCCATCTGTAAAATAGGATATACCTACTACGAATGGTAAAATTAAATGAACAAACAACAGGGTAGCAACAAATATGGTAGATAGCTAAAAAAAATGTTAGATAAATAAATACCTCTTGAACTTCCTCTTCTTCAGATTTAACTTTCTCCTCGACATCTTTCTTATCATTTATCTTTTTCTTCACCCTTCTTCCACTTCGCATACAACAAATAAAATGAACAAAAACATCAGAAAAGTGAAGTTTTGGAAAAGAGAATGACAAAGACAACTACACAAATGCCAAATATTCTGAACAAATGATAAACATCTAAGGAAATGGTAAATTGCATAAAGTAAATGACAATATGTAATACACAAATGTCAAATAAAAATATTTAAATATAAAAAGTAGAAAACGAATGATACCTCTAGAAGATCACTACCATATTTAGACGATATCACATTGAATTTTTTTCCCTCCCAACTCAACATCATCATCTACCATTAAAGCATTTGCCACCTCCAATATCTCTCCAGGCGCAACTTGCTGAAGCAAATTTTTGGCAGTTGATTAAATATTCTAAAGCTTTAGGAATTGCACCCGTCTCTTCCTTGGCACTCTATTAGCTAAGCCCTTCTTGTGATCTTGGGGATTAAGCCTTTCAATTGGATCAGTGGGACAAGATCAAATTGTTCATCAGTAAAAGCTTCTTTCTTTGGGTCTTCAACCTTTTTCTTCTTGTAGGGCACATCAGCTTATTCTGCCTTCTTCTGTCATTCCCTTACCTTTTTTTATTCTCAGCTCCGCCTTCTTCCTTTTCTTCCCATCTTATTTCTCATTACCTCCTTCTCGCTTGTATTTAACGGTTTTCTTAGGAGTAGAGAACTGGTACTGCCCAAGGATTGGAGTATCTCCAAGTGGTAAAGTAATGTCTCCCACAGTAGACATCGAAATTCATTCTGATATTTTACCATGAGTATGCAACATTTTTCCATGGTCATTCAACTTCAGTAACATTTTACCATGCTCCTCCAATCAGGAACATACCCTAACCACTACAGCTTCGATCTCAGTGGCAGAAGAACTGCTACCTATTGCAGGTGTAATGACTGCAGGTGCACTAACTATTGGTGGATCGATTGTAGGTGCAGTGCCGATTGCAGGTGCAACACCGATTGCAGGTGCTTCGATTTGATATCTCTAAAATATTCAAGCAGATGACGATGACAAAGGGCAACTTAAAAATGATGGAAATACTCTAACAACGATAATAGGCATACAACAAATGACAAAAAGGACTTCATAATGACAGAAAAATCAAACAAATGTCAAGAAAGGAATACAAAATGTCAAAACTAACAAATAAAATGATAGGAAATCAAAATTAAATGACAAAGAAGAAATAAAATGAATCAAGATCATACAAAGAATGGTAGATTACCATGGCCTATTACACAAGATCTTGCTGCATGTCAGTCTTAGAAGGCTTCATAGTTATTACCAGTAAATCGGGGTTAGCAAAAAACTTTTTAAACGTCACAATTTGGCGACGCTTAAAGGATGTCATCCTCCATCCCTATAGCTTAGAGAGCAAATGTATGGATTCCTCAATTTCTGGAAGCTTCAGGCTGGGAATAGAAAGGAAAGTCCATATCATCAACACCTAGGTACATCCGTAGAATGATAAAGCTTTATCCAATTTTTTATCAGCGGTCGATCGATATTTGGCAACAAACTCTACTATTTGCCTCTATAAAAAATAATAGACTTGCTCACCCCAGGGGAATCTTTTGAACCGCTGTAGATCATCTACTAGATCAGCATACTTCACCCAAATATTTTTCCCCTGATTCGGGAGGAGAAAGAATAGTATAATTTTTAACAAATTTAATCAAAGAACATCTTCTGCAAAATGAAATAACACAATATAATGATAAGAACCTTAGAATATAATGAGCCAAAAATGGAAAATTCAATATAAATATTGGAGGGGTGAGAAATACAATGAAGGATGATGATAATGAATATAACATAAATAACAAATTAGAGGCTTACCCTGATGTCTTTCCAATTTTTCCTATTTTAAAGCATCATCAATTTCCTTCAACCCATATGTATTCTTCTTCTTGGGGAATCGCTTCCTTATGAAATTCATCATATGCTCAGGATCAACAAATAAGAACTCGTTTGCAATAGGCGAGACACGTAGCCCCAAAATCAGGCAAACATGAATGAGCTTCATCTGAATTATCGTCTCCCCAAATTGGAACTTCATATCACCAAGATGACGATTAAATATTTCTACAACCAACGTCGACATCATCACTATTGGATCAATCAACAGTAAGGGTGCAAAGAAGGTGGCACGAAGAGTACCTTCTCCTCTTCAGGCAGAGCTGCAAACATTTTGTGAAGTCCCAAACCTGTACACCGAGAGGTATAATTTTTAGCATTGGAAATGTCCTTCTTGGCTCTGCCCTTTTGTGTTTGGTTCTCCACGTCAACTTGTTCATTCACTTCTGTATCAGACTTCATTATGGAAGAAGAAGAAGAAGTAAACTTTGATCAAACACCTGGTACGCAGTAGTGACACAGATGATTGGCTACTTATATAACACTAAAATTATACAAACACACAGATGATTTGCCAATGATTTTTGAGAAAACGGTTTGTACAACTAGGACACTTTTTACGCTCGTCAATCACACACACAATTTGTAGAAGCAGGATGATTTTTCTGGCTTTGTAGCGGTCGTACAGGAAGTGAGTGTTTGAGGAATAGGAATGGTTTTTGATGCCAAAAGCTAAACGAACTCGTGTGAATTACACTTTTTACCTAGCCCTGGAGAACTGTAACCAAATGCTAAATAATATAACTGGTGGTGACAGAGCCAGTATTAACCAATATAATTGATGGTTAAACGCATGACAAATTGGTATCAACTAATGACAAGAAATGCATGTAATGGTGACAGGGTGTGCCTTACACGTCTCGAAATAGTAAGGATACGCGTAGATCGAGGAACGATTATAATTTAACACGTGGTATGATAATAATATTTTTAAATGATTTGAACTTTTTTTATTATTAATTATAAAGTGACATTCGAACTAGTGGAGCCCACGACCTAGAAACCTATTTTAATATTCAAGCAGTTGATATTTTTCAGAACAAATGGCAAAAATGTATAAAACAAATGACAAATAAGTCTGAAAAAATGGGAAAATTACATTACAAATATGATAACAGTCTGTTAAAAATGACATAAATTTCTAAAAAAATGCTAGAGTTGAACTAAATAAATAACATATTTTGGTTTGCAGCAGCCGCGCAGACGATTTGCCATCGTTTGTTCCACGAGTTGAGTAGAATGGAGTACCATAATTTCCTCCATACCCAAGGAGTAGAGTACCAGTCTTTAATCAAACACTTTTTAGGCAGCAGTCACCATTTTGTGATAAATAATCGGGATGGTTTTTGTGGTTGAGTAAGATGAAGAAACTATTTGATGAATCGAGATCGCTTTTGGCTCCAAAAACTAGATGAACTCCTGTGAACCGCAGGTGATACGTAACCTTAAACGATGAGAAATAGTAACAGAATTGGTAAAAGAGTCTGCCATTTTATAAATAATAAATATGTTCAAAGGTAGGACAAAATATACTGCAATAAATGATAAGTAGTTTATGAAATGGTGATAATGTCAGCCTTCCTCGTACACGTAGCTTGATATAATAGTTTTAAATGAGTTTAAAAAAAATTTACAATTTTTTATTAGGCTGGATGTGGCATTTGTACTTGTAAAGCCCAAAAGGAGGTGGTTGTCTGCTATAATATTGGAACTTTAGTAGGTGCAAATATGGTTTTTCCTCTTGCAATTATCAATTTTGTAATTTATTATTCCCTGGGTCTGATTTTACAAAGATGGCAAAACTAGTATTTATTCTCATAATTTCCGATATAAGAATACATATTAATACCTACTTAAGTATCTTACGATAACTTATAGGATATTAATGGAATGCCCTTAGGATACTAATTATCCTGGCCAGGGATCAGAGATAATACAAAAGCCAAGACTAATTTAGAATACGGTTGTGAGTCATATCTAAATCACGATTAAATGTCAGGGACACTAATTAGATATGAATTAGAAATTGACTTAGTCTTATTTATTAAAAACTTGGTGTTTGAGGAACCAATTTTACATATCTAGCTAGGTACAATTAGATGTTACTTGATAACATTTAGAGGTATATCTCTACTACTATATATAAAAAAAGCCCCATAGAGGCGAATAAGCCGTCATATAAAAAAAAGGACCCCCATAGTTCTTTAAAATGACAAAAATACCTTGAACCAATGAAGGAAACCCATAAAAAGTTAACTTTTATCTCCATACATCATCAATTTTCCTCCCTTCTCCTCCTCTATTCCTCTCTATCTCTCAATTTAGGGGTTTTTACCTTTTCTCTCTTTAGCTCTCAATCAACCTGTATATTTGAAGTGAGAGAAGACTAATTTATGGGGATTCTCCAATGAAGAAATCTTATGTATGGCTGTAGTATTTTGGGATTATTGGTGATGCATTTATGATGTACCAATTCCATATGATTTCTCTATATTCATTACACCATCTCTTTCTGATATCTTTAAATAGGTAGACACTGAAAGTGGCAGATTTGGAAAAGGTGGCAGAACTGGTGGTGGGTTTGGAAAGGAGAAAACTCAATCAGGTCAGTGGAGGAGGAATTGGAGGAGAAAAGTGATATATGAGATTAGCATACATGATTTTGTAATATTTTTGGAGTACCTTACACCATTCCAAGTTGTCATATCTGATAGTCCGTCCTTACCGTGAAAATTCTTTGCAGGGTTAGCGAGATTGCTTCTAAAAGGTCGAATTTATACCATTTTTAAAGAAAGATTATTAATGATTCAAGTTGTGACATTTCTTTGAGTACCCTACTCGATAATGGGACTTCTTCGAGCATGAAAAATATTGTAGTTCTTTCAGGGCAAAACATAATTAAAAATTCACCACGTGATAAATTAAAGCAACTTTGTTATAGATGTTAGTAAACATGCAACGTACGCCAGAGGAGGCACGCGAATCTCGCCTAGAAAGTGGGGTTGCATGGCGTGCAACAACACTACTAGGCAATAATAGCAACCTATTGTACCATAAAATGTTAGTTCAAAGACATGACTAATCAACCTATCTTGTAAACTCAGCAGACTTCGAGGTGAGGCTACTTGTCAGCTAAACATCTAATACCCCTCATATTCGTAGCTAATAGGGTCATTT
The DNA here is from genome assembly GCA_014058105.1 of Kingdonia uniflora. Lineage (NCBI taxonomy): Eukaryota > Viridiplantae > Streptophyta > Magnoliopsida > Ranunculales > Circaeasteraceae > Kingdonia > Kingdonia uniflora. Next base: position 76,064 of record JACGCM010000345.1, on the reverse strand, counting down.
GGGTAGAATATGCAGACCTTATAGAACTTTAAGGATTAGAACACACAAGTTGTTAGAATACGAAATAGATACATCGAGCGGTTTTGAATAATAATTTTGGCTAAGATTCTAATAAAATGCACAGCTAAGATTAAATTCATTATTTTAAGGGGTAAAGTTGGGATTTAATCCTTAGAAAAGAATTTCATGAGTATTAGAATATGAACACGGTTCAACCAAAACTTGATTAGGAATTATTTATTTTATGTTATTTTAAGTACTATGATCTGTCTATATACATTTAAAATGTTTATCAAGAAATGGTACTAATCTCGATCTACATTTTTGCATAATAGATGTTTGTAAGACCATATTACATTGATTAAGATCCAATGTGGCTAGATGGTTCCAACTACCTTTCCTGGTGTACGAACATCAAACTCCATCTGAAAACAATGAACATCTCATAGACAATTATTACAGATAACACCATTTCTGAACCACTCAAGATATTGGCCATGTTGGTTATGCAAAACCACCTTCAGCCAGAGCTGAGGCTTGAACACCTATGTTGTGGAGATCCATATGAGTTATGGAACTACTTAGAGCTACGCTTTGGTCTCTAACAGTTCCTAAGAAAGCTTAAGGACCATAACCGCTGGAACAACTTGAGGTTTTAAGACTTCAAGACTGTGGCTGACTATAACTCAGCAATCCATAAAATCATGACGATGATGAGGCTCAATAATGATTATGTATTCGAGAGAAAGATATTGCACAAGACTCTCTCCACATTTCCATATTCACAAGCTACTCTTAGGGACCAGTATGTGAAAATAATATTTATCCTCCTAGGAGGAGGACACAATTCGTTGCACAAAAAATCTTATCTGATGACCAAGATAACCAGGAACAGGGTTCTGGAAGTAGATATGCGACTAAAGGCGGGAATCGAGGATTCCTCAGCCCTCAGAAAATTAACAGGTTTAAAAAGGCTGGTAAACCTCTAAAATCGAAGAAAATCAAGAAGCTAGTCAAGAATCTCCTTGGTTGAGATGTGTTATAGCTGGACATTAGGTACGGGACTGCAAGGCACCGAGGGTGCCCAAAGTCTATCCAGGTTAACCACATCACCACTAACATAACTTATATGACTATAGAGTTTGCATTTCCTGACTTCTTCGGCGATACTGATATGGGCATGGATCAACGTACAAAGTGACCAGTAGTGATATCTCAGTAGATGTGTGATACCATAATTGAGAATATTAGTAGTTTCTTTTCTTTATTTATAAAAACTCGAATTACTTTTTACTAGTACTTTATGATTATATTGGGTGTAATAGCCTAATTTTGTATTTTGAACTTAGGCTTTACACCAAGGATATTCAGAGCGTCTAGATGAGTAATAAACGAATTCTAGCACAAAATTTAGCATGGAAAACCTTTAAATAGGTTAAAAACCATGACCTCTGCTGAGAACTTTGAAAGAAAGAAGTTTATTGATAGTTGCTAGATATTATAAGAGATACTCTGAGTATTTTATTATAGAGTTTGAATGAGCATTCATCCATCCCTTATCCCAAGTTCTCTGGTCCTACTTATAGGTCTTATAATATGACCGTTTGACGACCATTATTATCCTTAATGATGGGCGTTACAATATGTATTTGATAATCTTTGATTTGATTGTATAACATTATGATCTTTGCCATTTTGTAATGGCGTCATTGATGATGGTACGTTTGCTTAGTTTGGACTATTGATATAGAGGTCGAAAATGATAACTAAATCTCTATAACTGTAATATACCTTCAATAGTGCCACGTGTTATGTTGATAAGGTTAAGTGATCGTATGGTGGTCAAAGATGAAGTATGAGTCCGAAATGCAGAATAAGCCACTATAACTGCCTCCTCTCAGCCAACAGTATGAGAAACATTGTGGGTGAGTGGTGTTGGTTGAGAAGCTTCATTTAATACTGGTGAATCATTTCCAAAACATCTTCATGAATATCTATTTGTGGTTTTTGGGTTTTTTAGAACCAATAGTTCTAGTCAATTTTATTGCATGGGAAATCCTCCTGACATTGTGAATTTGGAGAGTCAGCTTTAATGCGGACCATAGTATAAAGAACACTCTGATTGGTACATGATGAACCCAGTATTCCTCCTAAATTTTCTTATGTATCTTTCTTGCGTTACTGTCTTGCTGTAATTTAGAAATTTTGAGTGTTAAGAACATGGTAACGACAAGGAAACAGTCTCGGGAATCTAGGAATCTAAGGAATATGGAAAAAATTTACGTCAGATACTTTAGTCATCAACCTTTGTACTTGCCGATGTCAATTCCAGTATCCCCTACCTTTCACGGGATGTCCTATGAGGAGGTTTCGGAGGCATAGAATGACCATTTCCAGATGGTGCATTTTTAATATCGGTTGACATCAGAAGCGGAGTATCAAAATGGGTTGCGGCTGCTGGTGGATGAAGTTGCTACAACTGAAGATAAAGCGGCAGGCATTCGTCTGAGAGAGTCTCGTCGGTACCCTGCTAGTGAGCGGGTCCTGTCAAAGAAAGAGGGCCCTTCTTCCTCTTCTGTCACCGGGGGTGGGGGTTATGGTGAAAGAGACGGTGGTGGAGGAGGTTTTTCTTTTATGGACCATAAATATTATCCCTGAAGAAGATCCTTCTGCCAGTGTCATAATTCTTTGGTGATTTATAGTTTCACTATTTCCTGGCACGTTCTTGCAGGGGATCGGAGTTTGGAAGTTGCTTTAATTTTGCATCTTCTTCCTCGGTGGCTGCTTAGAAGTATTTTGAACTGTAATTTAATGTAGTATGTAAAGTAATCTGTGAATTTTCTAGAACACTTGCTATCTATAAAGTAATCTATATGAAATTTTTTGAATTAATGAAATCTCATCGTTCTGTTATATTGATGTTGTGTTTCGAACTTCTTCACTTAAATATGTAACTTTCTGCTTCAAAATAAAAGACTATAAATATGTAGGTATGAGGAACATTAGTTTGGTATGGGATATTGCTGGAAAAATTGAACTGTAAGGGTCTCAGTGTGTATATTTGTAAAGGATAGTAAAAGTTGAGGTTTGAAAAAATAGAGGAGTTCAAAAATATAACGAGGGCGTGTGGTGAGAGTAAGTAAATAATTGGTTAAAATGATTGGGTAGTTGTAAAGTTATGTATATGTCTGTGAGCTACTGATTCAAACTGACTGGAAAGTGTCTGGCCGTATAGAAGTAAATGATATATGCCTGTAGGTGTTACCGCAGGACATGTTAGATTTGTATGTTACGATCTCCCTATCTATACGCATAAAATCTGAGGAAATATTTCATAACATAGAAATTTTAACTTGTCATAATATTTTCTTGCTTCTGCTGATATTTGTGTTTCTGAAAATTTACGTAATGTATCTTTTAGCAAAATCTATTGGGTGACTTATATTTTTAAAGATCTTCATCTTGGCTATATAAAGTAGTGAGCCTTGGTTTCTATGTCTTGTATCTTCTGTCAGAGACAATTTTGTTGTTGAGGTAGAGTGAGCAACCATGGTGAGGACGCGCTCTCAGCATGTACGTCATGCAGTAGAAGGTAGGTTTCATATCAAGGTCACTAAACTTTGTGAATGATACTTTCATCATTTTCCTTATGATGTTGTGCTACCTAAGTGGTCGTTGAAATTAGATGGCTTAGATGATGAAGGTAGGCGAGCAGAGGCTAATCAATTTTTCTGCTTTGATGTGTTTCATGAGTTGCTGTTGGATGCAACTTTATGAGAAGAAGTTGTTCACGAGATCGCACGGGACAAGCTCACTGAAGAAGATGGCAGAGCAGCAGGAGGGGAGATAATACTATGTTGTGGGGAATCATCTGGGCTATTTTAAATGTAACTATATGTGACTACAATTTCTAACTGTAAGAGCTTAAAATTGAATAAGTAACCTATTTTTCAGTATTCTATTTTGGTACTCTGCTAAATGTAGAACGGGGGATGTTAATGTTGCGAACTGAAATGAATAAGAATAAAGTATTCTGTTTTTGTGGCAGATATTGTGGATGACGGCTGTTTGATCTTAACAACTGTGTGGATAGTTTCAAATTTTAATATTAAGCTATTTTAGGAATGTCGTACGATCTTAGTATAGTATAAAAATAAGGTGATTGGTCGTGTATAATACTTTAGGAAAGAGGGGTAAATTTTTTTAATGGTAGAGAATAGAGACAGACGTGATGACAGTTGACGTTATCACATAAGTCATGATGATATTGTAAGACGAAAAGACGTGCCTACAGAGATAGTAGGTATGAATGACATGTGTCTGAAGGAGCCGTCATTTCATAAACCGAGGGAGAGTATAAAAAATTATATCTCTCTCCCTCATAAATTGTCTATAATTATAGAGAGAGAGAAAAGTGGTATAACCCATATCTCGGCAGAGAAGAGACGCTTGAGTTCTGAGTGTGATTTATTAGGGAAGGCTGCATCTGCTAAGAAAAAATTGTTAGATAAGCGACAGGAGCGGTCAATCTCTATAAAACATTTGGGTAAAGCAGAAGATTGTGGTTTTTCAAGTACAAGTTAGCGATATAGGCTTCTGTTATGTTTCTGTATGTTGCAATCTATATTTAATGTTGTATGTTCATCACTTTTGATTTAGGGAGAACAAAGTTGATTGTGTAGGTTTTTGATATTTTGAGTAATTGCCTGTAATGTATTGTTGGGTAGATGAAAAGACTATTGAGAGAGAAAATGGATTTTTAGAGAAGAAGAGTGAAAATTGAAATGATTTTTTATTGTTTTGAGAAATTGGAAAATAAACGTGTTGACTGGGTAGAAACATGGGTGTGGTTGTTTTTACTCTGTGTAAGCTGTAGCATGTAACGCAGAGATAATGATATAATATTTTGTGTATCTGTAAGTCCAATATATGTTTAAAACCTATAAATCCTATGAGTAAATTTGTAGTAGCATCAAGTTCAGAGGAAACACCATCGTCAGGGAGGGAGGACGATTATAATGTACTGGAAGAGACTGTAGATAAGATAGATGTTACTGTAGGTGTAGAGGTTGGGGAATCCAGTAAAGTTGATAAAGTTATAGAAAAAGAAGATACAAAAGAGAAAGATAAATTGTTTTTCATATATCCTAAGGGAGTAGATGTGGGAAAGGAATTTTTGAAACATAAAAATAAATTACAAGGAGAATAGGGAAACTATATAATGGACCAAGGTCGCTAGTTTAGGGCTTATGTCCCAGGAAAAGAGGAGGAGGCGGTATACTATCAAGTCCCCTATTTTGATAAGTAGCAAATAGAGAAAGGGATTAGTGAGGATGTTAAAATCTCGTACTATAATGGTGTTCGATTGGTTGGCCCGAATGATGGGTTCTTATGTTATCTGAATCAGGTCGTTTATGGCCTTAGAATTCTTCTGACCTTCTTTCAAAAAGGGTTTATGAATATATTACAGTACTGCCCTTCCCAACTGAATGGAAATGTGTATGAGATAATGAGGGTATGTGAGGCATTGAATGATAAATAGAACAGATAAGGGACTGCCAAGCAGTTCAAAGCAGATGGCGTCCTGAAATTTTATAAATAGAAGTTCGTCAAAGGTCGTAATAGTGGTTACCTGTATAGTAATTCTTCTAGGTCGAAATTTTTTGACTTTAAATTTGCGGGTAGACCATGGAATGACCACCTTGTATGGGTAGGGGACAACTGTATGTAGGTTCTAGATGAACCAGTGCTTGTTCTAAGCCATAAATATTATAATCCGAGTAAGTAACATTTATTAACTCCAATCAACAATCAACATGTCTTCGAACTGCTTAATATTATCTTGTTTCTTATTTGTCAAGTTCCAATCCTACATCGGCACCTGATAATACCAGCCTATTTGATTGGGTAGCCCATGAGTAAGTCAAGTTAAAGCAAGTACTTGGTGAGTTAGGTATCCGAAGGGATAAGAGGGTAGATTCTATAGTACCCAAAATTCAGCGAGCTCATAAGAATCGAGTTATTGATGAGAAGAAGGCCTGTTTATCTATCGATGATGGCACTAGTCTTCCTCTCCGCCTGCACCAGAAAATCTGAACGTGAAATGGACGACTTGGAGGTCGAGAAAACTAGCTCTGGAAACTATGCCTGCGACTGAGGTGGTAATCCCAGATAAAGAGATCATTAAATCTACTGCTGGAGGTATGGTGGAGAGGCAGGAGGTGAGTGAAGTTACTCCTTCGGAGGTAGAGAAGAGTTTGTTAAAAAGTAAGTGACACGAGGATGAGGGTAGTGCTCATACGAATGCCAAGGCTGCGGCCAAGATAAGAGAGTTGGAGCAACAATACTTCATGATAGAGGGAACTAATCCGCAACAGCTCGATGAGGTGTATCAAGAACATACTTTTACGGTATGTATTGAAATCTTTGATATGTTGTATTTGGAATATGATATGTTGTTCTGAACTTGTCTTTTTGCATTAACAGCTCTTGATGCTAATGAAGGGGGCGGCTAAGTTTATTGATAAGAGGAGCTAGGAGTTCGAAGATCTTACTCTTAGGTTGGATGCTCAATCGGCTTGGATGAATGAGCTCAAAGTTGAACTCGAGATAGAGAAATAGAATAGGGCAGAAGAGGCAAAGGCTGTTGAAGAGTGGTATACATTACTGTCTGAGCATGATTATGTTATGTCACGATCATGCGAGGCATTGTGGGTGGAAAGAAATCACTTTGTCCAAGATTTTTATAGCTTTGGATTGACTGTTACTAATGTAGAGCTGGGCCGAATTGGCAAATATGATGAGATAATCTTTCCTTTAGAGGCAGAGGACGAAGTGGTGGGAGATTCTGTGGCTCCAGCCATTGTATCTGCTACACCAACTGAACCAGCTGTAGCTGCTGACAAAAAAGTGGACCTTCCACCTGAGGTAGAGATCAGCAAGAATCTTTAACCAACCTGTGGTATTCTATTTTTGAACTTATATAGCTTGTTTAACTTTGATGGGATTGTACTCTCTATGGTCGTAAAACTGTAAAGTTTAATAGACAATTTTTAATATGTTATGTGTGAATATCTGTATGATAACAAGATATTTGTAATCTACGCAGGAGGTAGAGTAGTTGAGAAAAACTATTTATGACCTGGAGAGATCGTTGAGTAGAGCGAGAAATTCGGTAGCTTGTGTTCAACAAATATTAAATAAAATTGAGTATGAGAGAAGGCAGTTTAAATCTAACTCGGAGAAAAACTTTAAAGAATTATATGACCTCCAGTCTAGATATGATAAGATAAAAATAGAACGGGATGAGGTGTTAAGAAAATAAGAGGAAAGGGGGGTATTTTAAAAACTGAAAGAGTTGACATGCTTCAATGACCCGAGTGATAAGGCTAATTATCAAAGTCTATTGATAGCTCTGACATTATATTTTGAGGTTGAAGTAGATTGTGAACAGGGTTTAAAAGATGCTTATATAGAGCTTTGGAAGGAAAAGGGGGTAGTACCTGGCCCAGCTCGAGTAATGTTTCTAACACAAGAAGCACGTAATTGTCATAGTTTAGAGGCAAAAATAGGTTCAGCTAGTGCTGGTGTTTCTGTTATATGGGGTGATGTAGAACTTTTACCTTATGCTTTTAGCTTTATATAAGATCAGAGGGAAATGAGGATTGTATTTTTTAAGATAAGGAAAGAGAAAATAGAGGTGTAAAAGAAGCTAGAAACAGAGGTAAAGAGTTGCATGATGTATTATCGCAACATATGGTACAAAAAATGTCTTTAGGGACGCAATTGTCAAAAGAAGGTAGAAGGTGATATGAGGGCTTTAGGTATATTACAAAAGAAAATGCGTAAGCGTCTGTACAGGGCACATATTAATCCACAATACGAATAAAAAAACCCTAATTACCATAAAAGTACGAAGAACTAACTAATTGGTTGGGAATAATCCCTTTAGAGCTTCAATTGCTTAATCAAAATCAATTACAATCGAATTCCTCTCAAACCCTAAGTCTCTCTCTTATAATTTCTATTGATCTCACATCCTAATCTTGCCTAGCCTTACCCCTTTTTATAAGGGTTACAAGTTCCTAGTTCTAATAAGACTTGCGCAGCCTTACCCCTTTTATAAGGGTTACAAGATCCTAGTTCCAATAGGGCTTGCCTTGCCTTGCCCCTTTTATAAGGGTTACAAGTTCCTAGTTACAATAGGACTCCTACTGCTAAATTAGAAAAATACTCTAAATAGAAGTACGACACTAAATTAGTGATACTTCATAGATCCTCCTGAATCATGGTTCCCCCCTTTAGGAGCCTTGAGCTCCTGCTCAAGCTAGAAATGAAGATAAGGAATGTGGCTATGCCCATTTCCCTGTTGTACCACTTCGACTTACTTGATGGCTGACCCTTCTCCCTAACTCAGAACGAGTTAATACCACCCCATTCTATAGCATGAAATTTCCTCTCTAGAATACCATCCTCCTGCAATGGATCTTTTCTTTCCATCCATAAGTCGTCAACTGACGGTAGGCGAGTATCGATTGTAGAGTCTTCATCTAAAAGGGACAGATCAAACAGCTTCAAATGCTTAGTATTATTAATCACCGAATACATCTTCATAAAAGGTTGCAAATCCAATTGGAATGCATTTTCACCAATCTTCATGATTATCATAAGCGAACCATAACGGATAGGTTTGAGCTTCTTACCTTCCCCCTTAAGCTGTTCCTTACCCAAATGCAACCAAACTAGGCCGCCCTCTTGAAAAGTACACTCACCCGATGTTTGACATGTCGAGCCTTATGAACCTTGCTTATCCTCTCAATGAAACGCTGAGCTTTAACTTGTTGATCTTCCTCCATCCCTGATGCCATCTTGTCGCCAAGACTAAAAGCTAAATCAAAAGGGCTTTGAGGCAAGTACCCCAAACAAACTTTAAATGGAGACTTCAAACTATAACCATGAATCGCCCTGTTAAACGCAAACTGAAGATATGGTAAACTCTCATCCTAAGTCTTAGGATGCTTAGAATGGAATCCCCATAATAAACGTACCAAAGTGCGATTAACTACATTTGTTTGCCCGTCAGTCTGTGGATAAAAAGCGGTACTTCTCTTCAACTTAGTGTCCATCATCCCCCATAGCGATCTCCAAAAATACCCCAAAAAGTGGTTATCCCTATCATAAGCAATAGACGAAAGGAGCCCGAAATACCTCCAGACATCTCCGAAAAATAATTGCGCTGCTCCTTCCCCGGTGACCATCTTCTGGCATAGAATAAAACAATCATCTAGCTGAATCGATCCACCACCACAAACAAATAGTCATTCTTACACCTGGTCATGGGTAAGCCACCCAAAAAATCTATCGAAGTGCTCTCCCAAGGTCGACTAGAAACTGACAATGGTAAGTACAAACCTATCTTCTGATTGGAAAGCTTTGATGTGTTGCATAGCACGCAACCACGAACCACACGAGCATTATCCACCTGTATTTTTAGAAAATAGACATAACGCCATAAATTTAAAAGATTCCTCTCAACCCCGAAATAACCTGCCACCCGAGAACAATGTGCCTCTCGAATCCAATGTAAATGGTCTATACCTTCAGGAATACATAGTAGACTGCCCTTGAAAATCAAACCATCCTTCAAGATATACTCGCATGTCTTGCCTTGCAATAACTTCTCGTGAATCACACTTAGCTCATTGTCGTCGTCATACCCTGTAATATAATCAGAAGGAATAATAGGCTGTATCTGCATAGCTACCAACAAAGTGAAAATAGTTGGTAATGGGGGTCGAGATAGCATATCAGCCATTTTGTTGTCCACTCCTTTCTTATACTTGATCAATAAAGTAAACTGTTGTAGGTACGACATCCACTTCATATGACAAACTTGTTGTAGCTTGGACTGCGTAGATAAGAACTATAATGGTTAGTGATCGGAATGTACCCCAACCTCCTTCCCCAATAAGTAATTCTGCCAATGTTTCACTGATTAATATAATGCGTAGAACTCCTTATCGTAGGTAGGATAGTTGCGTAATGCTCCTGTAAACATCTCATAATGGTAAGCAACCAGCTTCCCATCATGCAAAAGAATCACCCCTAATGTATAGTCTGAAGCATCTGTTTTGACCTCAAGAGGCCGCAACAAATTGGGCAACGCTAACACTGGTACATCTGTAATCTTGCGCTTCAGTACTAGAAAACTCTTCTCATTGTGTTCTTCCCACACAAACTGTACCCCGGTCTTTACCAAGGAATGTAACGGTGTGGCAATTTATGAAAAATGTTGAATAAACTTCTGTAAGTACTGACAAGAACCTATAAAACTCCTCACTTCCGTCACTGTACGGGGTCTAGACCAATTAGTAATGACCGAGACCTTCTCTGGATCAACCTGAAGCTCGCCGCCACCAACAATAAATCCCAAGTAGACTAGCTCCTTCTTCCCAAACTTGTACTTCTTCCCATTTAGTAAAAATTGTAATGATCATAAAATGCCCAACACTTTACGTAAATATCCAAGGTGTTCTTCCCATGTTTGACTATATATTAAGATGTCATCCAAATGCACAATCACAAAATCATCAATAAAAGTACGAAGTAGATCATTCATTAACCGCATAAACGTTGCCAAAGTTGTATAACCTAAAAGGCATCACCAACCATTCAAATAGTCCTTGTTTGGTCATGAACACTGTCTTCCAAGTATCTTATTCCCGGATTCTAACTTTATGGTAACCCGGCTTAAGATTCAACTTGGTAAAAAGCCAAGCCGTTTGTAACTTATCTAAAAGATCATCAATCCGTGGAAGTGGATAATGATTCTTTACAATAATCTTGTTCAGTGCCTGATAATCCACACACATCCTCCAAGACTCATCTTTCTTCTTCACCAACAACACCGGTAAACCATAAGGTGAGTAACTTGGATTAATAACTCTTTGGTCCAGGAGTACCTGTACCTGCTTCTTGATCACATCAGACTCCGTAACTGAGGTCCAATATAACCCAATATTGGGTAGTGGTTTACCATTTACCAAGGTGATATCTTGCTCCACATCCCTCTTGCACGACATCCCTTCTATGCAATAAAACAAGTCTTCATACTCCCCTTACAACTTCCCCATATCGATTTGTTGCTTAAAAGATATTGCCAAAGGAGAAAGCACCTTAGCCGAAGGATTATCTTAAATCGATCGTACCAACAACAATATAAATTTGCCGCTCGCATTAACCAACCTCTTCGCCTGAGTCACCGTTACTAAATTATTGGTAGTGATATGTTCCTTGCAAACATTGATATAAAACTCTGTCCCCTCCTTCGCAAGATGATACTTGCAAACTCTACGGTTAAGGATTACATCTCGGTTCTAAAGATAATAGCTACCCAAGATGACTTGACGCACGTCCAACGGAACCACCTCACATGTCACTTCGTCAATAAACTTCTCAGCAATCACAAATTTGAACGTACACTGCTTAGTGATCTTCAACTCCGCGTTATTCTGAATCTAACCCAAACCATACGGCTTAGGATAAGACACAGCTGCCAAACCCATCTTCATCACCACCACTTCAAAAATTAAATTCTTCTGACTACCCAAATCAATGATAGCCTCGACTAAGCTCTGCTTCACTTGAATGCTGACTTGAAAAAGTTCATCCCGACTTGCCTCATCGATATCTATAAATTGCTTAAACATTAAAACAAGCTTTGGATTTGGCTTATCTAAATTTGGAAGATCCGCAATCGCTGCGGCTAGTGCAAGTTTCTCTTTCTTACTTCTCTCCTCCTACGGCCTAAGCTCTGGGTGAAATTTCTAACACTTATCTAAAATGTGCCCATTTCCTTTATAATGATTACAGTAATTCCCCTTGGATGAAAACCCCTCTCCTTTAGACTCCCCTTTAGTCTCAGTCCTCCAACCAGACTTATACCCCAACTTGCTCTTGTCGTCTTTTGTCACTCTTCAAGTACTTGCCTTCAATAGCAATTGCTTTAACGGTAAGATCATTGTTATTTTCTACATTAAAGAGCTTTAATTCTCTTCTAATAGACTCCGATAAACCCCCCGTATATTTTATGAACACCTCATACTCATCCACTTCAATGTCCAAAACTAACCCTTGGTTATAAAACTCTGTAGTGAATTGTTGTACGGAATGCCCAAACTTTTGGCATAAATTGTGCCATTTGTACTATCGCTCTTGTTCATACCCAATTAGATATAATTGCTTCCTTACTAACACCTTAAATTCTTTCCAACTCAAACTTCCTACTTCGTGGCATTTCTGATAGTACTTCCACCACGTGAGTGCATGATTTAAAAATTTTAATGTAGAGAAACAAATTTTATAAGCATTGGTATATTCCTCAATAGAAAAATAGGTCTCTAACCTATTTAACCAATTATCCAACTTCTTGGCATCGATTAATACATCGAATACAAGAATTTAAATCTTAAAGTCAATACGAAGATTACGCATAGGATTCATTGATTTACTAATACCCGAGCATTTCTAGGCGGATTCGGCATCACTAGAATCACTATCTATCTATGCGGTACCCTCATCTCCATCCACCTCCAGAACACTTTTCTTCCTCGAGCGGCCTCGCCGTTTTACCGAAGTGGAAGCCTTCATGAGGTTCGTGAGACACAATTGTTCTACTAACTCCCCTACAGTAGTAGTTAGGTCAAAACTGTCATTTCCAAAGTCTTGAGTCGATCTTTGGAATCGCTTATCTCCAAATTGTCCTTCTTCAAATTATGTTTTCGGTGAATCTTCAACGGACTCACTAGCTTCTCCTTAATTCGCTTAAGGCGGTCACGTATAGAGACCATAAACCACAATCACCCCTAAAAATCGTAACTGGAAAATTGATACCAATTAATTCGCAATATGAATGGATAAACTTTAATTAGCAGAAATGCATGAAGAATAAACCAATTGGTTGGGAAAAATATTTAGAGCTTTAATTGCTTAATCAAATTAATTACAATCAAATTCCTCTCAAACCCTAAGCTTCTCTCTTAGAATTTCCATTGATCTTACATCCTAATCTTGCCTAGCCTTGCCTCTTTTTATAAGGGTTACAAGTTCCAAGTTCTAATAAGACTTTCCTTGCCTTGTCCCTTTTATAAGGGTTACAAGTTCCTAGTTATAATAGAACTTCCATAGCCTTGCCTCTTTTATAAGGGTTACAAGTTCCTAGTTACAATAGGACTCCTACTGCTAAATTAGAGTAATACTCTAAATAGAAGTAGGACACTAAATTAGTGATGCTCCATAGATCTTCCTGGATCATATATGCAGTTGAAGGAGCATTTGTATCCGTCAAGAGCAAAAGTCACAGCTCGAATGGAGCATGAGCGTCATATGGAAAGTATGATAGATTTTTATAGAGGTGAGTTGACGAGGGTAGATAACGAATTTAGAAGGTTTATAATGGATTGTGGGAAGGATTTTGATATGGAGAACACAAAAGTAGAAAATATGTGGTTTACAAAAGATGAGGAGGAAAAGGTTGCTAACAAAACTCATTCCCAGGTCGAGAGAAAATATCTCAGATGAGGACGATAAGGAGGTCGAGCGCCTAGTACCATGGTCACGGTGAAAGTAACGCCACTGGAGGTGGTAACCTTTGTGGCTCCTATAGATGTTCGAGTAGAAAACTCAAAAGAGTATGAGAAACAAGGGGCAATCCTCTAGTAGCTCAAACTTGCATGTGCATTAGATCTTTGTAAACTATTTTTAGTGTTAAATGAAATTTGTTCTCTGTGGTGATCATATAGCTAGATCAATGTATCGATATTACTCAAATATTATGTTCTTGAGTAAACTTTTGTTCACTGTGATATATAATCTGTTGAAATATATAAATTAGTAGTTATGTAAATGTTGATTGTTACTGCAGGGTGAACTAGTAGAGGTTCAGAAGCAGTGTGAAGAATTACGTGCTTCAAACAAAAAACAAAATGCTGATCTGAATCTCCAACATGAAACAATAAAAAATGTTATTGATTTGAAAGAGAAGGTAGAAGTGATAATAGTAGAGGAACGAAGCACAGTTGCTCATTTGACCGAAAGATAAAGAGGCTGAGCTAGCCATTGATCTGAGAAAGATAGAGGGATTAAAGGAAGTTATAAGGAAAAAGGATATGGAAATTGTGGGTACTTAGGTATAAATTTACCAGCACGAGGCAGAGTTGACATCTGTGCGAACTCAAATTACAAAGTTGTTGGCGGTGTTAGAGAAGGAAGAAAATACTGTGAAAGACTTTCAATTTCAGATAAACATGCTCGAAGCGAAGAGAGTTGGTGCGCAAGCAACTATCGAAGAGGTAAATAATCGTACTCATAAATTTAAAGTATTGTATTATGTGACGAACATTATATTAACAGAGATAGAAGAGTCCCATAGTGAACAAAATGAAACGATAAATAAGGACTGGATCACGATCTGTGCTTTAGAGCATAATGTTCAAACGTTGATGTTAGACATTTTGGAGTATAAATCAGAAAATGGGGAACTGCGTGATGCGAAGACCAAATTGGAGGTGGATCTTTTCAAGGTTATAATAATTCTTGAGGCAAAAGTGCTAGTGAGGATGTGCAATCAAGTTCGTATAGAGGAATCAGTAGGCTTGGTGGAAAATATGGATGAGTTTATGTCGATAATGGAAGGTCGCAATGATGTGACGTTGAGTGAAAAATGAGCGCTGGAAGAATGCTACAAAAGTTTGGAAGCTAAGCTGAAGGAGGCTAAAGGAAAACTTGCAGAGTTTGTTCTTCCTGATAAAGTAAAATGAGAGGCAAGTAATGCACATGAGAGAGAAATAACAGCAATGTTCTCCTTTTTTATATTTAAGTTCAAGATATTGGAGGCAGAAAGCAAAATTGTATATGACAAGCTAGTTGTCGATGGTGTGTAATGTGAGATGCGGTTGATACGAAGTACCTGGATCCCATGATGGCAAAAATTAATGTTCTTACAAAGAATAAGGTTAAAGAAGGAAAACAAATTATGATTGGGGATGCCAGAGTTCATGCGTCTGCGACTACGTAGGGAAACTTTGCGCTGCTCTGTGTGGCCTAATAGCTTAAGTGACAGTTCGAGTGATAGCTCAAGTGACTAATGAGGCGTTATGACTGTTAGAAGGGATTAGTCGTACTATGCCAATGAAAATATAGTAGATAGAGTATAACAAGGTAGGACTATTGACAAAAGTAATAATGTACACAGAGTTGTACTAACCTTGTGATTAATCAATTGTGATGTATAAGCTTGGTAGTTGTTTTATCGTATAATAGAGGGTTGGTTTGGCTGAAGCAACACACGCTTAATATAATAGAAGATTAGTTTGTCTGAAGTAATAAATGACCTATAAAATGTAAAATAGAATATCGGTTTGGCTGAAGCAACAAACGACATGTAAAATTGAAGATTGGTTTGGCTGAAGCAACAAACGATCAGTAATGTAATAGAAGATCAATTTGGCTGAAGCAACAAACGATCTGTAAAATGTAAAATAGAATATCGGTTTGGCTGAAACACTAAATTACCTGTAAAATAGAAGATCAGTTTGGCTGAAGCAACAAACGATCCGTAATGTAATAGAAGATCAATTTGGCTGAAGCAACAAACGACCATTAATGTAATAGAAGATCAATTTAGTTGAAGCAACAAACGACCTACAATATAATAGAAGATCAACTTGGTTGAAGTAATAAATGGCCTGTAATGTAATAGAAGATCAATTTGGCTAAAGCAACAAATGATCTATAATGTATTATAATGCGGTGAACCTACTGGTAATCTGTGATGTTTAGACATGTAATCTATATATATAAGTACTTGGATGATATATTAGAAAAATACTATAATGTAGGACAATCAAACATAAGTATTTCATTATTGTAAGATTGGCGTACAAAGAATGTTAGATGGAGTACTATATGAAATAGTAAAAAGTATTCTGATGTAGGGTGATCAAACATAAGTATTTCATTGATGTAAGATCGACGTACAAGATGATAGATTTATTAGAAAAGTATATTGTGATAGATTATTATTTTTGATATAGTTTCAATATCCTTGTATTCCAAAGATTAGGCACTCATTCCCCAAGTTTGGTGGGGAGGTCGCAAGAGCCAAGTTTACTTTTTCCAACAATAATAAAGGGACCTTCCCAATTTTTGGCAAGTTTGCCAGCATTAATTTCTTTTCTGTGCTTTGAGACTTCTCGGAGAACTAGATTTTTAATTTCGAACTCTCTATGACGAACTCGTTTGTTATAAGATTTGGCTAAAGTCTGGTGGTATCTTCCTAAGTTTATAATTGCTATATCTCTAGTTCCTCGATCCAATTCATGTTACATGCCAATTGGAATTCGTTTTCTTCATTTGTCATGGTATGGTCGTACAATGGGTGATGATATTGAGTGGGGATTATTGCTTCAGTACTGTATGCCAACTGGAACAGCGTGTATCCAGTCGATACCTGAGGCGTTGTGCGATATGCCCATAACACATGTGATAATTCTTACAGCCAATTACCCTTCTTTTTTGTCAACCGCTTTTTAATGTTATCGACGATAGTTTGATTGATGATTTCGGCCTAACCATTTCTTTATGGATAGTATGGATTAGATGGAGAGTAGATGATGTTGTGCCGATTGAGGAACTCAATGACTCTAGAACAAATGAACTGAGGTTCATTGTCGATTCTGATGAGATAAGGGCATCCAAAACATATTATGATAGTTTCCCATATGAACTTGATTACTTCATCTTCACGTATTCGACACAAAGAAACTGCTTTCACCCATTTGGTAAAGTTATCTGTTGCTACTAGGAGGTGTTTTCTTTTGCCCGGTGTAGTGGGGAACTCACCTATGAGGTTAAGGGCCCATCTTCTGAACGGCCAAACAACATTACTAGAATGGAGTTCTAAGGCTGGAGCCTAAATTTGGGGTATATGTCATTGACAAACATCACCTTTGCTTGCATATTCGATGACTTGAGCTTTCATTTTAGGCCAAAAGACTCCATGAGTAAGAGCTCGATTGGCTAAGGATCGTCCTGCTGCATGGGACCCACAAGTTCCTTCGTGAAGTTCATGCAAGAATTTTTGAGCCTCTTTATTCGATAAACATTCGAGATAGGGTCCTGTGACTAATATTTTTATAAAGGAAATTATCGGCCATGACGTATCGCTTAGCATTATCAAGTACATGTCTTCTTTTAGTAGGACCTTTAAGGAGTTTGCTGATCCGATATATGTGAGAAAAGGTCATCTCTAATCGTCATCATCCTCTTTAACACCCCCAGTATTAACAAAATTTGAGCTTATGATGTTAATGCTGGAGGTGGATAATATTTTGATCTTGAGATATCGAGCTAATATTCCTAAGACTCCCGCCAGATAGGCAAGGGAATCAGAATGTATATTTTCTTCGTGAGGTAAATGTTCAATGCTAGCCTTCTTAAATCTCCTCATTCTGTCGGCTACTGCAGCGGCGTAATCAATCATTTTTCCATTTTTTTAAAACTTTTTTGTATAATGGTTTACGATGAGTAAAGAGTCCATATACACAGATAGCTCACAAATTCCAATCTCTAGAACAATATCTAAACCGTAAATTAATGCCTCCTATTCGGTCTCATTATTGGTAGCTTCGAAGTTGAGTCTGATTTCTTTTTTAATTATGTCATTGGAAGGCGTAATAAGGACAATGACGATGCCTGACCTCGCAGGTTCGGCAGAATCATCAGTTAAAAGATGCCAACCCTTTTAAGATATCCAGTCTTACTTTTCTTCGAACTGTAGCTCATTAATTTATGTACTATCTTCTTCCCAGTTAGGATCTTCTACAGGGAAGTCTATAAGAAAATTTACTACTGCTTGACCTTTTTCAGAATCCCGTGGTTCAAAACATATGTCATGCTCGCCAAGAGTTACTGACCATTGTTGTACTCGTCTGGATTTCTCTCGTTTTGACAAGATTTTGCACAAATGATAATTTATCATTACTCGAACTGAGTGGGCTTGGAAATACTATTTTAACTTTTGTGATATGTAAATGAGAGCTAACAGTAGTTTCTCGATCTTGGTATACCAGGATTCTGCTAGAGTGAGAGTTTTGCTGATAAAGTAGATAAATTTTTTGTCCTCTCATCAAGTTGAATGAGGACAAAACTCAATGATTTGTCGGTAACAGCAAGATATATGGTGAGCTATTCTCCTTCCTTAGGTGTACTCATCACTGGTGGTTTGCCCAAATAACGTTTGAATTCCTAATCGCTGCTTCACACTCTGGAGTCCACTCTATCTCAGGATCATTTTTAGGTCTCTTTTATGTTGTCCCTTCACACAGTAGGTCGAATAACCATCGACACTAATCTGAAGACTTGGAGACAAAATGATTTATTGTTGCTATCTTGCCTGCTAGCTTCTATATGCATTTCTTAATTTTTGGTGAAGGCATAGATAACAGTTCACAAATACAATCTGGATCAACCTTTATTCCTAGCTTGTTGATCAAATGTCCTAAGAATTTTCCTGACTGGACCCCGAACTGGAACTTGTCAGGATTGAGTCGTATTTTGTAGAAACGGAGAATTTAAAAGTTGTGTGTGAATCTGTGATATTATTCTCCTTCTTGAGACTTTTACTCAACATATCATCAATGTATACTTTCATCGTCTTTCCAAGATGGTCTTTGAACATCTGTATCATCAACCTTTAATAAGTGGCTCTAACATTCTTAAGACCGAAAGGCATAGCCCTATAGCAATACAGGCCATGCTCTGTAATAGAAGTTGTTTTCTCTTGATCATCAGGTAGCAGAGGTATCTGATTGTACCCTGATGCGGTAACCATCATAGATAGGATCATGTCCCGCAGTAGAATTGAGGAAATAGTTAATGATAGGAATTGGAAAACTATCCTTCAGAGTATATTTGTTGAGATCCGTGAAATACACGCATACTCTGATCTTGCCGTTTTTCTTTGGTAATGCTACAATGTTTAAGATCCTTCTGGATAATTGGCTTTTTGGATAAAACCAACTTCAATGAGTTTATCGATCTCTTTGTTGACTTTTTCTCGAAGTCTTAGTACTAAAGTTCTTTATTTTTGCTTGATGACTTCAGCTTTATCTTTTAAATTAAGCTTATGGCAGACCAGATTGGGATCGATGCCCGGTATTTCATGAAACGTCCAAGCGAATACATTATTGTTTTCTTTAAGGAACTGAATAAGAACATATCATTTTGCTGCAGACAGAAGAGTTTCAATAAATGTTCCTCGTTTATCCCTATTGATTTCAATGTACTCTGCGGTTTCTATACTTGGCAGCTGGTTTCTGTAGAGTTCACTGTAAAGTTTCCTGTACTGTTGCCTGTTATTTTCTGTAATTACTATCCGAGTTGTAGTATTGATGGTTCTGATACGATGGTAATAGTATTTTCATAGGCTCGAGCTAGCTTTTGACTGCCTTTGATTTCGTAAATGCTACTATTCCATTCGAATCATAGCGCCATATGGTAGGTCGACTGAATAGCTTACATATTATGTAGCCCGCAGCATCCCATTATCCTCAAATAACGGGATTTTGCATTGATAACATAAAATATAATGTCAACTATTGCTGGTCCTGCCGTAATAGAAAGTATGATCTTTCCTACACGTTCTTCTCTAGAGCCGTTGAATCCACATATATTAATGTCACTAGGCTATACTTTGTCGGCCAGCCCCATCTGATTAATTGTGCTTTGAAAAGTAGTTTGATGTTACTACCAGTATCTACCATTACTGCATGTAGTACGACATTTCTCATTTTCAACATGATCACAAATACATCATGGTGAGGAAAGTTGATGTGGCGAACATCATAATCGTCAAAAGAGATCCCTGTGCATTGGGAGTTGGATACGGGAAGTAACCGAGCTTCATTATTTTCCATGGAAAATTTTCATATTGGCCGACACGTCATCTTTTGCTCCTGTTCGATTGGTTAATAGTATGAGTTTCAATGAAGTTGTTGAGGGAGATATAGTATAAATGATTTTCCTCTATTATTTCTTTGACCTGTACAACCTCCGTGGAAAGTCTGTAACTCCCGTTCTTGTAACTTTCAATGTCCATGATGTATTCGTGCATTTGTCCATATATAAAAATATACTCCAACAGTCACTATAAAGCGAAGCAATGTTTTGTCTCATGATGTCAAACTTTGTGGTGAATGCAATATGATTTGCTCTCAATGGGTTGAAGATACTATTGTAAAGAAACTTTTCCTTTTGAAGTATAAGATAAATGCTGGCTATGGTGACAGTCATTTTGGGAAGATAAGGTTTTGACATATTACTGCATTTCCGAGGTCGATCCTTATTAGATTTTGTTCGCTTCTTGTCTCCTCCTTGATTAGCAGCATGATTGAATTTTTGGCATGTGGATTGATCTCTAGCTGTCAGTGTTGATTTATGAGTTTTCTGTCTATCGGACACCATTCTTTCGAGATCGATATACCCGTTAACTTTTTCGATCATGTCCTCCAAAGTTTTGGGTTTATTTAGAATAAGGTACTCCTTCGCCCTTCCATCGACGAGTAACGTATTGGTGAAGGCCAAAATAGTAATCTTCTGATCAATTCGATCCACCTTTCGAGCCAACTCCAAGAACTTCTTAGTGAATGTCTCGAGCTTCTCTTCTGGTACTTGCTTAAGGCTGAATAGAGAATATAGATTCTCCTCTTTATCTCCGTTGTGCGAGTAATTCTCGACGAAGAGTTCCCTCAACTATTTGAAAGTTGTAATGGATCCTTCTGGTAGGGTGTGGAACCATCGCAAAGGTTCGCCTTACAAACTAGTAGGAAAATGCTGGCATAGAAATATGGTTGGATGTAGAATGTACGTCTAGAGCATCCTGGAATTCTTGAACGTGTTCCACTAAATCAGTCCCCTTATATTTTCGAATTTTTGGAGTGTGGAAACCAGTGGGAACTTCGCCATCTAGTAGCTTCATACGATCAGGCTCTTCTGTATCATGTTGTGGATTCTTTTAGTGGTCTAAATTTGAGCATCGAACAATTCTTTGATCCACTTGTCAACATGTTCATGAGTTACGTACTGACTAGCTGTGGTGGCTGGTCGCATGACTCGTCCTTCACGAGGAATATGGTGCCACTTCCTTCACTGAGTCGCTCAAGAGCCAGAATTTAAATTTTCCTCGGGGTGGCCCTTCTTGTCTGACTCCAGCGAGACCGCCATCAACTTCTTGGTGGACTTCTTGTATCGGAGCAGGCTCACCCCCATGTTGCTTATGCTTAGATCGAACTTCACCTCCTAGATTGTTCGCGTGAGGTCCTATCCTATCAAGAATGGAAACTTGTAAAATAGCTGTCATCGCGCCATTGTTCTACTGGGTCGTGACCTGTTGACTTTGCAAAACCTTCAACGTATCCTGGACGCCTGCTAGTCGTTGTTCCAGAGAAGCTCGCCTTTCGGTTTGGGAGTTAAGATTGACCCGTAACTCTGCTAGTACGGTGCTTTCTTCTTCTGGAGAAATTGGTGTACTCTGGTCTGGAAGTGTCATCTTGTATAGAAATAATCAGCTATTTTTTGAGACAATGAGTTTGAGAACTTCGTTCCCACAGATGGTACCAAATATAATAGCCTAATTTTATATTTCAAACTTAGCCTTTACACCAAGAATATTCAGAGCGTCTAGATGAGTAATAAATGAATGTTAGTACAAAGTTTAGCGTGAAAAACCTTTAAATAGGTTAAAACCTACAACCTCTCATGAGGATTTTGAAAGAGAGAAGTTTATTGATAACTACTAGATATTACAAGAGATGCTCTTAGTATTTAAGTATAGAGTTTGAGCTAGCATTCATCCGTCCCTCATCCCAGATTCTCTGGTCCTAGTTATAGGTCTTATAGTATGACCGTTTGATGACCATTATTATCCTTAATGATGGGCGCTACAATATGTATTTGATAATCTTTGATTTGATTATGTAACGTTATGATCTTTACCATTTTATAATAGCTTCATTGATGACGGTATATTTGCTTAGTTCGAATTGTTGATGTAGAGGTCAAAAATGATTACTAGAACTCTATAACTGTAATATGTCTTCAATAATGCTACGTATTGTGTTGATAAGGTCGAGTGGTCTTATGGTGGTCGAAGATGAAGTATGAGTCCGAAATGTGGAATAAGCCACTATATTGGAAACAAATCATTTATGTTTAATAAGTGCCCGTGATACATATTCAGTATTCATCTATGAGATTTTACTTTTGTTATACTTGTGATTATTCAAATTATCGCTTGGTATAGTAGTTAATTTATTGTATAAACAGATCTTAATCTACTATGTATACAGGTAGCCCATGGATCTCTCTGCTCATAGAATACTGATTGATAATAATACGAGTCGCGACACATATCCTGTTGACAATGGTACCACACACTCGATCTTTTAAGATAAACGGTATTTTTAAACTCGACCGCGTCTGTCAGGGATATTCAAAGTACTATTGGGTTAGCCAGTATCATAGAGGGCTCGGGGAGTGTCACGCTATTACTCCCTAATAGTACGATACTGAATATCAAGTCAGCATTATTTCCTAGTAAATCTCCTGAGAATTTACCTATTTTTAGAGATATACATGATAACGATTAACAAGTAAAAACAATAGGAGATTATGAGAAATAGATTCTATGCATCACCTATTCGCCTAACGATCAGGAACTTATATTAGAACGATGTCCAATGTATGCCTCAAGGCTTTATTCTACTTCTTTTTGGCATATCAAACATATGCAATTACTATTTTTTTTGCTACAAGATAAAATGTTTAGGATTTGGCATGATCGTTTCGGACATCCTGGACAATAGATGATGAAAAAAATTATCATTTGTACCTCTGGACATTCACTCACAGGAGATAATATATAAGTTTTGCAAGATTGCCCATGTAACACTTGCTTTCAAAAAAAGCTTATAGTCTAACCTAGTAAAACCAAGGTGGAGTTGGAGTCTCCAGCCTTTCTCCAACGTATCCATAGAGATATATATGGACCTATTCAGCCACATAGTGGTCCATTTTAAATACTATATGGTCTTAATTGATACATCTACAAGATGGTCAGATGTTTGCATATTGTCAACTAGGAATATGGTATTTCCACAGTTGCTTGCCCAAATTATTTAATTGCGGGCTCATTTCCCAGATCACCCGATCAAATCAATGAGATTTGAAGGTGCTGAAAAGTTTACCTCAAAGGTTTTTGTTGATTATTGTACTACTAATGGGATAAATGTCGAGCATCAAGTACCCCATGTCCATACCCAGATTGGGATGACGGAGAACCTAATCAAGCGATTGCAGTTAATTGTTAAGCTACTTTATTACAATCTTAGCTTCCGGCTACTGTATGGGGCCTTGCAATCCTACATGTTGCCACCCTGATTAGAATTTGTTCGATAGCAAATAATTAATATTCCCCATTACAACTAGTAACTAGGTCAGAGTCTGGTGTCGTCCATTTACGAACATTTGGATGTTTCGTACAGGTGCCGATCGCACCGCCGTAACATACAAAAATGGGACCCCAACATCGGTTCGGTATCTATGTGGGTTACAATTTACCATCTATCATACGATATTTGGAACCCACTACTAGCGATGTATTTACTACGAGATTCACATATTGCCACTCTGATGAGACGATTTTGCTAGCATTGGGAGAAGATATGACAGTCAATGCCAAGATTAGTTGGAAAATACCATCGTTGTCTCATCTAGATCCCCTAACCAACCACGGTGACAAGGAAGTGCAACGGATTCTGTACTTATAACATATCGCTAATGAATTACCGGATGCATTCAACAATCTTGCTAAAGTAACCAAGGTATATATACATGCAAGTAATACACCTGCACGACTGGATGTTCATGAAACTGATATGTGACCCGCAAATAAATCCAAGTCACGCGTCATGAGAGGACGCCCTACTGCAAAGAATAATGCTGAGTTGGGGGCTAAGAGACAACGTATGGGAAAAGAAAAGACTAATGGTGTAGTTGGTTTATCGGGGATGGAACCTACCATTGACAAGGCTATAGTACATGATATCCACATAGATACAATTTAGTATCCACGTGAATCATTAGGAAATAAGTTTGGCATGACACATGTACATGATAATCGAAAGATCTTAATTAACTTTGTTTCTAATGGTACCACATGGGATCGTTCAGAAGTAGTAGTTGACAAAGTATTTACTTTTGCTGTTGCGCTCGCCATCGAGGATGATTATCTAGAACCACTCACTATAGAATAATGTAGAAGTCATATAGATTGGTCAGAGTCGGAGGCTGCAATCAATGCGGAGCTCAACTCGCTAGTTAAATGTGAAGTATTTGGACCAATAGTCCCTAGGCAAGATGCCATCGAGCTTGTCAGTTATCAATGGGTATTCGTACGGAAATGTAATAAATTAGGAAAGATAGTTAGGTATAAGGCAAGACTAGTTGCCCAGGGTTTTTCTCAAGGACCTGACATTGATTACGATAAAACCTACTCTCTAATCATGAACGCTATAACGTTTCGTTACTTGATTATTTTGTTAGTCGTTGAGAACAAGCTCGACATGCATCTTATGGATGTAGTTACTGCGTATATATATGGGAAATTAGATATATGGATCTACATAAAGCTACCAGATGGGTTTTAGCCTCTAGAAGCGACAATGTTCGGTATACGGGGTTGCCTACATAATTAAATTGGACAAGTCACTATATAGTTTGAAACAGTTAAGGCTCATATGTCACAACGGGCTAACTAAATATTTAAAAGTCGAGGGTTTTGCAAATAGTATGGTTGCCTATATGTTTTTATCAAGAAAACAAATACTGGTTTCGCCATTATTGTAGTGTACGTAGATGATTTGAATATCATCAAAACTCCATGGAAGATTATGAAAGCCGCCGAATACCTTGGGAAGGAATTCGAAATGAAAGACTTTGGGATGACCAAGTTTTATCTCACTTTGTTGATAGAATATCTTTGAAGCAGCCTACTCGTACATCAGGCGACGTATACCGAAAGGATTATAAAACATTTTAGTATGGATACAGGACACGGTACTAAGGCGCCTATGCATGCCCGTTCATTGGATGTGAACAAGGACATTTATTGTCCTCCATACGAGGGGGATAAACTTCTAGGGCCTGAGATGCCATATCTAGGAGTTATTGGTACTTTGTTATATTTAGTAGAGTGTATTCGACCCGACGTCTTATTTGCAGTTAACTGTTTGGCTCGCCATAGTTCTGCTCCTACCCAAAGGCACTGAAATGGGTTCAAGCACATTCTGAGGTTTTTGATCAGTACGAAAGACTGGAGTCTATTCTATCCAAAATATAACAAACGGGAAATTATATGATACGTCGATACAGGATACTTGTCAGATCCACATAAAGGCCGATCACAGTCGGGTAATGTGTTCTTGAATGGAAATATAATAATTTTATGGAGATCAGTAAAACGGACAATGGTTGTTATATCCTTAAACTACACAGATTCTTGCACTTCATGAAGTTGGTAGAGAATTCTTTTGGTTGCGATCCATAATTAATTGCATCAACGGAAGTTACGATCTAAGTTCTATCCAAAATAAATCGACGACTCTATATGAAAACAATGCAGCTTAAATCATTTAATTCAAAGGTGGATTTATTAAAGGCGATAGGACAAAACATATTTTACCCAAATTCTTCCAGATAACGAGTTGTAGAAGTCGAATGAGATTGACATCGTTCAAGTCCGTTCAGAAGGTAACTTAGCTAACCTATTCACGAAGGCCCTTACACTTCCTACGTTTAAGAGATTGGTACACGACATCGGCATGCAAAGTTTACATGATTTATTGTCTCAGGGAATAGATCTCAGGGGGATCGACGTCAGGGGGAGTAATCCCGTCCTGACGTGGACACATGCTTGTTGTACTATTTTTCTTAATAGTGTAATTTTTATCCTAAGAGGTTTTATTGACTAGAGGTTTTGATGAGGCAATGTATACGTATCCGCAACCCATACAATGCATAGGATTGTACTATTTCTTTGTACAACTTTTTGCTAACGGAGGTTTTGCTAGGTACAAGTTTTGACGAGGCAAGTTGTCTTGGTATAGAATACCCCAAGGGGGAGTGTTGGGAGTTGGGTCTGCCCAAGGTGGGAACCCAACTGGGTTGGGGTGTCCTACTAGGCTCCTAACAAACCCATGTAAGCTAGGTCTTTATGGAGAGAGTAATAGAGACTATTTATATCCCAATAAGGATTCAATATTATAACCTTGAAAAACCTACAACAACCTCAGTTTCAATCAATATATCAATCTCTCTTTTCTCTCATATCTATATGAGTATATGTGTATGTTAGTCTAGAGTGCTTGATATCCAACATATGTTATTTATCATGTATGATCAAAGAAGTTCCACCACACTCTAAATAGTAAGAAACTAAAAAAAAAGAAAAGGTTTTGTTTAGTTTAATACTTTATAAAACATCATGAATATTTTAGAAGTCAAAGAGTCATCCTTACTCATAGTCAATCATTGCTCTTCCCCATTTCTATAATAATAAAAATCAAAACTATGTTTTCTAAGTGGTCAACAAAGACAGTAAAAGACAATTGCTTACAATAAAATTTACAATCTAAAGACCCATCACATTTTAATAATAGAGTTTGTTATGGTAAACACCACATTTTTTTTTCTTCCCCTTTAAGTTTAAGTTTGATGCTTATTTATTAATTGTTTAATTGTATTTGATTTTATAAACATTAATCTTGTAATAGGTAGTATGAATCACATAAATTTTGTTGCGAATCCCTTCAAGAATACGAGTCATTTTCCAATACCCGATGATTTTTTTAAGCCACTAAGTACTCAAGGTGTAAGATAGAATCACTTCTATCAAACCAAAGAAAAAATAACCAGAAACCGTTACAACGCAACGTATTGATTTTGCTTGAGTAGTTTTGAGGGGAGGTCGAAGAAACTTAAATGGAGAACAATGTTCTATGCTGTCAAAGCTGGCCCGAAAAAGTAACCATGGCCTATGTTGTACGTAAAAAGTTAGCCCGTTAAGAAAAAAACAGCTCAGTTACTAAAAAAACATATGAAAAGGCATGCTTTTTGGCATGTGTTTTAAGTTTAGCATGCCTGCCAGGGCTGTGCATGCCGGATAATGCGTGCCAGGTAGGTACCCTACCTAGATGATACCAACATTTACCCCACACCCAACCTCTCTCTTCCTTGATCCTTCCCTCATTCATCAACCCATAATCTATCTGTCATGATTCTGACAATATAAATCAAACCAAACCTCCCCACCTTTTTTAAACCCCCAAATCAGCAAATCTTCTCTTTTTATCTCACACTCACAGTTTTCATCTTCTTTAGGTACATTTGTCAAAGGATTGTGATTTTTCGTAAATCCTGATAGGGAAACTACATCTGGGTATAGTTTTTGGAGACTTGGGTATTCTAGATTTGGTCAAAACATGATTTGGGGAGTTTTGTGATTTAGAGCATTGGGGTGGGTGCAATATTAAGACCCTTTTTGTGGGTATTCTTAGTTTTAGGGTGAGAGAGATGTTGGCAGGCAATGGGTTGTTGTACCCAATACTTGGTTTTGCCTCTTTTGTTGCCTTCATCTACATGTCATTTGGGGATTTGAAAGTGAATCATGTTAAAGAAGTTGAGATTGGTTTTGTGGGAAGAAACGGGACTCAGTTTGTGGAGGGTGGGAAGGTGTTTTATGTGAATGGGTGGAATTCTTATTGGTTAATGGATCAAGCTGTTGAGGAATACAGTAGACCGAGGGTCCGAGCGATGCTTCAAGCTGGTTTAAAGATGGGACTCACTGTTTGTAGAACTTGGGCTTTTAATGATGGTGATTACAATGCGCTCCAGGTTTCGCCTGGTCGGTTCGATGAGCACGTTTTTAAGGTATTAATGGTTTCTCATTTCTTAAGTATGTTATCATTCTTTTCAAATTCGTAGATTACTTGTAATGTATTTCAGTCATGGTAGAGAAGTCTAGACATGTGCTCAAGCAGATACTAGAATTGAGATTCTTGGTAGTTTACTCATTTCAGATCCAGTTTTCTTACTTTTTGTGTAAGGGTAATGTTGAAGCATCATAATTTTGAGGGGTAGCTTTTAAGGTAACATACACTACTTGTTTTCTGAAATGGTTGAATGACACTTTAAAATTGTAAGTAATTTCTGTATTGTTTTAGTGTCATTAAAATGGATACCAAAATAGCTGTGAAATGGGGATTGTGGTCTAAGCACTGCTTAGTACATCTTAACTTCGTAATGCATCTTTTTCTTTCTTTTGTACTCATACAATTTCTGACCATTCCACGAGAGTAAATAGACGGCTAGCAATTAACTCGCACCCAAAAAACAATGTACCACGAAATTATTCAGTATGGGCATCATCCTCAATTTAACTGGTAATCCTCATTAATTTCTGTTGTGTGTCTGTATGTGTAATAAGACTTAGACAATCGAAGGACTTGCAAAATCATGATTGTGTTCTATTGGTTGTTTTCTTTTCTTCTTTGTCTCTGTTGGGTCTGCCCCTGAAGACACAGCTAAAATCTAATTTCGGCCAGATTATTCTACAAACACAGTTAACTATGTGCGAGGGAACATTTGCCTGAGATTAGAGGTTAGCTTGAAATTTTACTTTTTGGGGATTTCCACAAGCATACCTTGCATGGACTTTATCCCCAGCTCTTTTAGAATTTCCCCTTTAGTAAAATTCATCATGCAATCAGCAACCTAGACAGGGGGAGAATTTCTGTCATAACTTGTGAGATTGTATTAGAATCTAGAAGATTTCAGCTCCTGATGTTGAGAAATTTAGTTTTTTTTCTTCTTCTAACACTTATATCAATCTTTACAATTTGACATTGTGGCAGGCATTGGACATTGTCATTGCGGAAGCAAGACTTCACAAGATAAAGCTGCTTCTTAGCTTAGTAAATAACTTGAAACCATTCGGTGGAAAGACTCAGTATGTCAAATGGGCGCGGGAAGAGGGTGTCGGTTTGAGTTCCTCCAATGATTCCTTCTTCTTTGATCCATCCATCCGTAATTATTTCAAGACTTACGTCAAGGTACTTTAAATATGAATTGCATGGGTGAGATTTTAAAAATAATTACTTATTTGAAGTAATCTTGTCATTGTTTTAATGTCAAATTGGAATGATCACTTGCGCTTCCTGTTACTGAATAGCCCACAAGGATATATCAAATTGAACCATCAGCTAGAATATGCAAAATAAATAATAAAAGAATAAGGAAAAATAATTGCAGACCAGAACCCAAATATTAAAGGAAAACTTCAAATAAACAGGGAAACTATGACCCAAGGCAATCAAAGATTTCACTATGAAGAAGAAATGAAAATAGATTACACCACTAACTTGTTCTATCGGGTAACAAGATATCTACTATAATGGAATTTGTGGATCAAATATCTATTCCACAACGTACCCCAAATAAAGCATTATGTTCTAAATTGAGCCACAATTCAGCATTTCCTTAAAAAAATTGAAAGCACGGTTTCTGAAATATTAATAAGAAATTTTGATGGAATTTGGTTATGAGAAGCTTCTTTCAGGAAATTACTTGCACAACTAGAAATTTGTAAGAAATCTCAACAATTGAAGTTTCTTAAAATTTCAGGAACTGACTTCGATAATTTTCTTGTTTTACAGGCTATTTTAACAAGGAAGAACACTATAACTGGAATTGAGTACAGAGACGATCCCACCATCTTTGCATGGGAGTTGATGAATGAGCCCCGTTGTATGACTGATCCTTCTGGTAGTACTCTCCAAGTAAGTATCGTGTCTTATAAATATTGATTGATCAAAATTATGCTTGAAACAAGTCAGCAATCCAATAAAGTAAGAGAAGTAAAAGAAAAATTATTGGTAGCGAATGATAGAGGTTGTTGAGAAATTCCGAGCTTAATATTGTTGTGTGTCAAAGAATTGCAGGATTGGATTGAAGAAATGGCGGGTTTCGTGAAATCGATCGACAAAAATCATCTATTAACTGTGGGACTTGAAGGGTTTTATGGTCCCCAAAGCCCCAAGAGATTGAATATAAACCCTGGAGAATGGGCAGGGTTTCTCGGTACCGATTTTATTCACAACTCTAAAATCTCAAACATCGATTTTGCTTCTGTTCACATATACCCTGATCACTGGTGAGCATCATCACACCAAAGACAATGAATTTAGTATCCATATCAGGTTGAGGAATGACTTTATAACATTATTTTGCAGGTTTGAAGGACAAAAACTTGAAGACAAACTACAGTACGTCAAAAAATGGGTTGTTTCTCATATTGATGACAGCGACAAAATATTGAAGAAGCCTGTTATGTTCACTGAATTTGGGTTCTCGAACAAAAATAAGAATTACCAACCATCCCAACGTGACAGATTTTATAAAATCATTTTTGACATTGTTTACAAGTCAGCAAAGAAGAACGGGGCCGGGGCTGGAACTTTTGTATGGCAGTTCATGGTTGGAGGCATGGAAGAGTACAACGATGATTTTGGGATCATTCCTTGGGAGAGATCCTCGACCTATAGGCTATTAACTGAGCAATCATGTAAACTGGGTGCAATCCATCAGGGACAAGATAGGTTGAAGAAATTCTTAACAGAAATGTGTTAAATGGTAGTTATTTCTATCCAAGTATAAAGTTCCTTTGCAGAAAGTGATGTAATATTTTGTCATCATGTATTTTAGTTATTTTTGCATCGATATGGATTTTCTCTTAAAATATACATGTGAAAGAAACGGTTACCCTATCACAGTTCTACAGTATTGGTTATCTATTTATCTAACATCTTTGGTGATTGCGTGTAACAATTTATCTCGTTTGATGTATTCTTTGCATGTTATGAGTTAACATCACCATTCATGAGTCTTCTTGAAATAGCCTACGCGTTATTCCTTGCAACAAAATAATAATCTCTTATTTAGTTTTGTGACCTTTACTGCATCAAAGCCCATGCCGAATCTATTAGTGCAAGTATAAAGAAATATAAGCGACAACAGAGTAAGAAACTGCTGTATATGGGATGGTCAAAGTTAAATGAGAATCTGACTCAACACTGGAAGAAAGCAAGAATCTGCTTCCTCTAACACGTATAAACTTGTGTCGGTTTTCCCATTTCCAACTATGATTTGTAATAAACTGCTATCAATACTAGATTCCTCGGGCACCAATGAAGAAGGAAAAAATAAATCCCATCTTATTAGTTGGAAGCGCATTTGTAGGCCGCTTAAAGTTGGAGGTCTCGGTACTAGAAATGCAGTTTTCCACAACTATTCTCTTCTAGCCAAACTGTTCTCACTGACTTGGTTGAAAAAAGGCAAATCGAAGTCAGTGAGGCTTCATTTCCTCCAACATTACCTGACTTGGATTTTTTAACAGGCGCCCAAGTGTTGGGCGCCTATTTTTTTTTTTTTGAATATTTTTTTTAAAAAAATTTGGGGTGCCCAAGTTTTAGGCGCCTGATTTAAATTTTTGTTAAAAATAATAATTGGGCGCCAAAGTCTTAGGCGCCCAATTAAAAACAGATGAGGCGCTCAATTGCAGTTAAAATATTTCAAGACTCAACCT
The DNA here is from genome assembly GCA_014058105.1 of Kingdonia uniflora. Lineage (NCBI taxonomy): Eukaryota > Viridiplantae > Streptophyta > Magnoliopsida > Ranunculales > Circaeasteraceae > Kingdonia > Kingdonia uniflora. The sequence continues at coordinate 44,311 of JACGCM010000345.1, read as the reverse complement.
TACTTTCGGTGGGTGAAATTCAAGGCAGTAAGGCATTGTTGGAGGACCAAAATTCTAGGTGGCACCTTGGATTCCAAGGTAGTGAGACATTTTAGGAGATGCTCTAAAGACAACGGATTCCCACATACTAAAAAAATGTGTCGTTGAGTTAGAGTGACATATCTCTTTTAGGGCTAGCAATTTAACCCGCCCCGCCCTTAATGAGGCCGGCTTGGTATTACTATAGCGGGTATGGGGAGGGTTTGGTTTTAAAAAAACATATTTATTTAATGGGGTGGGTCTGGTTTAAGACTTAAATAAATGGGTCCCCATCACCCGCCATAGTTATACATGATATGACGTGAATACCCTTACATACAAGTTAAACCTAATTCTGATTTCTGAACTCTGAAGATAGAAGACATGTTACTTCCTCCTCTCCTACAGTCCTGCCTTCATAACTTCATTTCAACCTTCATTTGTCCATCAGCTTCTCTTCTTCTTATGCAGACCTATCGAAACTAGCTGACTTCATTTCAACCTTATTCTGAAGACATGTTTTCAGTTATGGCTCAATGCAGAAGTGAAGGTTAAATTGCCTCTGATCCTCAGTTGGCTCAAGTGAGGGTTAAATTGCCTCCAATCCTCAGCTCGTTTTTTCTTATTCTATTGAAGGTTAAATGAAGAATTATCTCAAACGTATTCCTAGCAGCTCAATATTTTTTTTACAGGTGATTTATGATTTTTAAACGGGTGTTAAACTGGTGTTGGGCGGGTTTGGGTATACCCTATTTAAGTTAAATGGTATTGGGACGGGTTTGAGGGAAGGGTAATTTGGCGGGTATGGGATGGTATTGCTCCACCCGCTCCAAACCCGACCCATTGCCACCCAAATCTCTTTCTTCACGTAATTTCTTCTCACTCTCTATCTAGTGACGTCTCTCCCTCTATTATTCTCTCTCTCTCTCTCTTCCCAATTTGAATTCAATCTCTCTCTCACTCACTCATAGCACCGGCCATTACTCTCTTATTTTCTCATCTGAGTTCACTCTCTCTCTAGAAGACCTCAAGGAGAAGCGAAACCTCTCACCTCTCTCTCTATAAATCTCAAATTTCTATCAGACGTAGTTGGATCTCCCCTCAATTAATACATGAGTTTTTCATTTCAATTTGTTGTTGATTTAGTAGTTTCAACTCTCAATTGAGACATTTTATAGTCTAACAGTGTTGCAAAAGGTATTTCCCCACAATTTCTTCTTTGGGTTTTAGTTTACCTAGATTTCACCCAAATTCTTATAATTTATAGGGTTTACATACCCATTTTTACTCGTGATAATTTTGGGTGTATATTAGTTGGGTTCTTTTGGTTGATTTAGAATTCTCGATTTACAGATAAAATTGGAAGATATATAACTTATAATTTATTTTGGTTTACATACACAATTTTACCACCCACTGCAGGACCATCATGAGTAGGGGCGGAACCAGGATTCTAGGTTGGGGGAGGGGGGGGGGGATAAGATATTACGGGGTTCGGGGGCTTGCCCCCAAATTTTTCTTGAGGGTATATTAGTAATTTTAGAGGGATATTTACTAATATTATTGATTAATTACTAGTATATTAGTAACTTATTTCTTCTACTTCAAGAGGAGCACCAACAACCGGTTCAATAGGAGAAACAATTTCTTCTAATTCAAAAGGAGCAAACACATCAATTTCAATCACAAAGAGATAAAGCCCAATTTAATAATTAGCTGGACTTACAATTGAGCTCAAAGGAAAGTCTCACTTCCCCTATTAAACATAAGCGACCGCTATTCAACATCGCCCGCAAACTCCGATCGTGAATCACATGGGTTTCGACGGCTCATATACATGTCATACTCCGATTACCCAACTCTGGCAAATTATCAACAAAGTGAATCCATTATTGTGGTAAGAGAACTTACAATGAATCTCAAAACCGAAGCACTTAAACCAATGGCAACAATAATCGCAACAAGATGATCGATGACAACACTAACAAAGAGTAATTAAAATCTATGAACTCCATTAGTAGAGTTGCATTACATTTTTTTATGAACTCCATAGGGATATTATATACTAACAAAGAATAATTAAAATCTATGAACTCCATAGGGATATTATACACCACAATTTCAATCACAAAGAGAAAAACCCCCAATTCAAATCAGTAAAATTGGGAAAAAATTCAATGTTCGGGGTGCAATAAAACCTAATTAAGAACCTAGAAATCAAACACAAATAAAACCCAAACATAATCACATAGAATTAGAGAGATAGAAAGGTTCAAACTTCAAAGGTATACCTAGTTTGGTAAAATCTGAAGAAGCTAGGGCACCAGCGATTCAACGAGTTATTTGCCATTGTAAACAGCTTGGATTCAGGGATTCAGCGATTCAGCGAGTTATTTGTCATTATAAGAAGATAGAGTTTGTTTGTGGTTGTGGAGGAAGAGAGGGCTTTTGTGTGAGAGAGAACAGAGGGGGAAAGGCGAGTTTCAAATGAAGCTAGTTTTTTTTTGGCCAAAATTTTACCACGGGCTATAGCTCGGGTGAGTCTACCGTTGATTCCGCCCCTGATCATGAGGAAGATATATAACTTATAAGAAGGGAAGGGAGATACTCTGCAATATTGGATGTTTTTATATCCGTGTAGTTTCTTTATTATGATAGTGTTGAGTTCAGACTTTACATTGTGATTGACATTATGAATTGGTTGTATATCAATAAAATTTGTAGCTATAAGAGTTTTTATCATAGAAATTGTGTTAATGTTCATGGCTATAAATCTTCCATGTATTTTGTATACGACAATTATGCCTTCAGATTTTGGGATGTTTCAGGGTATATTTCTGGCCCAAATGTTAATTATTGTTGATTACCTTTCCCGATATTAAGTATGTAGTACACTCATGGCTGATACACCAAGTAATTGTTGATACTAAAGCAAATATAAAATTTTAACTAGAAGTAATTGTTGATTGAAGATGAACTCGACAATTTCACATTGATGCAAATTGTTGATTTTATACCTGTTCAACAATTGTATACTGATGGAAATTGTTGATTATGTGCATGTTCAACAATTTCACACTGATGCACATTGTTGATTTTATACATGCTCAACAATTTTACAATGCTGCAAATAGTTGATGCTAAACATGTTCAACAATTGTAAACTAATGAAATTGTTGATTCTATACCTGTTCGATAATTGCATACTGATGGAAATTGTTGATTCTATATTTGTTCGCCAATTTTAGAGTGATGCAAATTGTTGATTCTATACATGTTCGACAATTTTAGCCTGATGTAAATTGTTAATTCTATACCTGTTTGCCAATTTTTGACTGATGGAAATTGTTGATTCTATACCCGTGTCACCAATTCATATACATCAGCGTAATTCTAACTCATAAAATAGTCTGTGTCACTAATTCTATACAAGTTCGCGGATTTTTGACATTGGTAAAAGGACACAGTTGGAAAGAGTATGTATCTAGTACAACAAATAGTGAAAATTTTCTGTTTATGCTCTTTATGAGTTTTTTGTGCTAAATTTCCTTAGTGGTGAATAAATATTGAGTTATTCCCTCTCTGAGTTATATAGGAATACTAAATTGCTAGCAATCACAGCGGTGCGTGCTGACGCTAAAGTAGCTTCTGAACTCCAGATGCTAGCACCCTAAGTTTGCATTTGATTTTGTTGGTTTTTATTGTAAAATAAAAGGTGTATAACATGGAAATCACATACAAGAAAATATCAATTCAAGTTAATTCCAAATTACATGAAATCTGAGTTGCACTGTGGAACTCACAAGTTCTCCTTAACCAACCCTTGACTATCACAAAACCTTTTTGTTAACTAGTTTACTTTCATAAGTAATTTCCTTATAGCGGGGGATTGAGAATATATCCCATAAACATGATCACTCCATTCTATCATCTCTCAAAATAAACATGAAGGGGTGATCTGCTACGAAGTCCAGGGGATCATGTCAACATTTATTCCTAAATATGTCAATGGCAGCAGCTGGTCCAACTCCTTTTCCATTTACCTCGACAACTGACTTATGAGCTAGAGTTGAATTTCTATAATTACCCATAACTATTCCATCAAGACCTGCTTTAGAGGAGAATGGTAAATTAAGACCACTTTCTTGAGGGGCATCAAAAGCATTAAAACCAAATGAGATCCTGAACTTGGGCATATTAAACTCTCCAGTCGCAACATCTTTTGCATTTTCTATTTGTTTGGTCAAAATTGTTGATTCTATACACATTCAACAATATCACACTAATGAAAATTGTTAATTCTTTATCTGTTCAACAATTTTAGACTGATGAAAATTATTGAATCTATACCTGTGTCGCCAATTCATAGACTTCAATGTAATTTGAATCCACAAAATCATCGACATATCATGTTTCAAAATTATCGATTTCCATATTATCAATAATAAATTTGTCGATTTTCAGTTTAATCGACAATATTCTTTGTATGTTTATGCCGCAAGCTGTCTTTCAGAAGACACACTACACTGCTCATCAATTTAACGAGATATCAATAATTCGACAATTCCACACTCACCATCGATTAGGTTCTGTTAATGGTGTGTAGTATGTATTTTAGAATGTCGCCAAGTTAGGTTTACTGAAACAATTACTCACCGTTTCTGGAAAAACGTTGCTTATTGGAGTGATGAATTGTAAGCAATTTCAAAGACAATATCAAACCCTTTTATATAGTGAGTGATAGTCAGAGAAAAATGATACGTGATTTGATTTGTTACGTCATGAGTAGTGAGTGATACATTATTATCCCATTTTCACCATTGTAGCAGGCGGTTTGGAAAGGTGGAGAGATCAATATGAAATAGGGAGAGAGAAAGAGAGATGATGTTTCTGTATATTTGTAACTGCAGTGAGTCGATAGTGGGGAAAGAGGAAAGAGATACGGGGAGAGAGATATTATGTTGAAGAGAAAGAAAGTTGTTATTTGACATTTATTTTTTTATATCTTTTTATTATCATTTCCTCTTTTATCTATCTATATACCTAAAGGAATAACTCATTAGCCATCTTACAATCTAAGCCGTTTGTTACCCATCTCTCGCGAGTCGAGGATTATTTAGGCCACTTGGATCTCTCTTAGGCTTTAAAATTAAGTCCCAGCCGTCGGATTCCACAAAAAAAATTTCCTTCGCACTTAGAACATCTCCAGCAGGTAGTGGGTGTTTGGGTGTGGGCTCTGACAGGGGGCCATAGAAAACCCAATCTCCCCCAGCTGCAAATCACATTATCTGACGTATTTTTTTTAAAATTTTATTTTAATTGAAATCAAAACACCGTACGGTATTCTGTTTACCGTGCGGTAAAAGGAATACCGCTGCGAGTTCTGTTAACAAAAAAACTTGTTCCCATTCGATGAGGTACAACAAAATGAAGGCATACCATACCAACCCCAAGAAAATGTTTCAACCAGGTTTATTACAACGCTCTGAGATGTCCAAACTCATATATATTATACTGGCAAGGAACTCACGGTAAGTTTTTTGTACATTGTGGCTTTATTATTTATGTTAATCAAGTGTTTGATAAATTGCTCCAATGAACATAATCGGGATTCGATGCGTTCGCACGACACATTCACTACGGTGATCAAAGTTTGGAAGGAGATTTCTATAATTCTGACAATAAGGGATCCCGTGGTGAAGATATTCGGGAGGTTTATGGATATATGTTTGGGCAATTATGATAATCGGCTAATTCAGGCGCTAATAGAGCGTTGGTGGTCGACAACTCATACTTTTCTATTCCCGTATGCGGAGATATGAATCACTCTAATAGATTTCCATATGCTGACATCATTGTCAATTGGCAAATACCCTATACAGGTGCTCTATGGCGACAGATGGAGTATTTTATTCGAGGCGAGGTAATTGCTCCCCTGTATCGAATCCAATAATACAAAGAGTGGAAACGTCAGCATTTCACATTTGAGGACATACTTGACCATCACAGATGATCGGGAAGATGATATTATGATTGTTCGTGCTTTTATCCTCTTCATGATGGGACATTTATGGTTTTAAACGGCCAACGACACCGTCCCGCTTAGATATCTTACGGTCGTGGCCAATTTGGACACCGCCATGGCCAAAATGGCCTTATGCTATTCTTGCTTCCCTGTACCATGTTTTGGATACCGCATTCACGGCCGGGGGTGCCATTACTAGATTTCCACAACTTCTTGAGGTACACTAGTACTTTTTCCTTATAAGCTACAAATCAAATATCTTCCAATAAACGTCTTAAAAATAAAATTTATAATTATTTTTTATGTTGTTCCAAAATGTAGTATTGGTTCTATGAGTATTGTGGGGTTGGTCACCCTATTGTCAAGGAAGCGCTTAAGATCACATCGTATTCGTGCCTCAAAGCATGGGAGAAGGGGAACAAGAAGAAAATAAATGACCATGCAGCGAATTTCTTTACTCTAGGCAGATACCTCATTAGCCACCAGACTATTGAGTCGATCAACTGGCAACCTTGGGGTACATTTGTGGCGTTAGATTTAGATGACGTACGTACCGTGTCGTTCCTATCTCGTAAGAGGATGTTACTTCAAGTCCCAAATGAAAACGGCGAGTATTACTTGGGTGATAGATGTTGGAGGCAGTTGACTGGCACTGTAGGTATTCTTTTGGATCCTCTGCTTAACATGTCGCCACATCTTAGTCTAGCTGATTTACAGGTGATTATACATGCTGACTTCATTGATTGTGCCCAGTTTGTGATAGAGGAGGAGCGAAAGAGTTTCACTTCATATTGGGTTAACCAAATTTATGAGGTAGCCACCTGTTGATAGATTCTCAGAGGATGGGGAATGCAGACCTATTTGGACCCAGTGTACTCAGGGCTGGTATTACACCCGTGGTGGTTATATCAGTAGATGTTCATAGCTTGTCCCAAGATTTTAGTTTGCCTGGTGAGGAGGAGGGTCCAGACCTGGGGTGGTACATGGAGTGGACATGGAGGCGTGAGATGCTCCCCATCCACCGCTTGAGGGACCCGCCACCCATGTCTGCCTTCTACGACGCAGAGGAGTTGTGATACCTTACTTTTTGAATGCGGCGGGTCGACCTTGTAGATTCTGCACGGGATGCCCAAACGATCTAGCAGTTTACTGAGGAAAACGGTGCTCTGAGGAAGATCATGGACAGTATAGACGACCAGTTATATTAGTATGTAAGTAATTTATTTATGTATTTATTAATTTATTTCTTAATGTCATATATATTTTTTCAAAATCTAAATAAATATTCTTTGCCCTGTTCAGAACCTACATCTGAAAAGGGGGCATGAGGTACGGGTGGTGTCGCTACCACCTAGAAGTGGCGTGAGGATAAGGCAGGGGACCCGTAGACATGGTCCGCAAACCAAGGAAGCCGGTAGTAGCCGTAGGGGGCCGGGCATTAGAAATGATATTGGCCTGTCTTAGTAGATATAGGTATTTTTTTATGTTTTTGTAGACGTAATTTTTTATTGTAAATATCAGTGTTGAATAATTTCTATTATAGAATTTTGTTTCTCTATATAAGTATTTGTACGACCCGATGTCCCATTTCTTTATATACATCAATATTAATCAATTTATTTTGAGTCCTGAATTTAAATATAAATGCAATTACAATTCTTAAAATAGTAGTTCTACGCATGAAATGAAACTCATAACAGATACAATTAAACTTAATTCATCGATCACGACTGAAGTAAGGATTAAACTCGGACCATTCAGTAAGAGGGAGCGGATCTCGTCCATAGTTGGAAAGTTGGTAAGTTACAGGAAACTCATCAGGCGGGACGTAGTTCCGGTAAAAAATATCGTATGAAGTCTCGAACGGGATCAGCTAGCTGTATTTCTCATACCATTCGTCTCTGGCTTCACAGAGAATATAGGCTAGTAGAACACCTCTGACCCATTTATCAAATACTCTTCCGTATCTCATGAAACTTATCACATTTAACTTTAAAAACATTCCACATGTTGTATAAATCTCGTGGAAGGTATTGAAGTTCTGTGTGCTCCCTGAATTGGACATGAACTCTATTGAATAACTGATTGAAGTTGAGTTATCGGTGAGGTGAATTATCAACAAAATACTGCCAAGACGTAGCAAGGGCGCAGTCTTCATTCCAGTTAGATACCACCGAAGAATCCTGTGTTAGAGCTAAAAAACTTGGCATTGTTGAGTTAAAGTAGAGGTCCTGTTGTTAGAGCATCTTCAACCAATATATATTTAAAGCAAAAAGTAGCTGATGTGATGCCAAAACTAGCCATTGGAATTCCAAAAATAGCCATTGTGAAGGACCCACAAGAGGAACTAGTGGTTTGAGTAATCAGTGGAGGCGACGATGCTCTTTTTTCCACACGGGTCAAAACACCGTGCAGTAAAAAGAACACTGCCGCCACTGATTTCACACAGCCACTACTTTTTCTTCATCCCTTATCCTTTTATACTTTTATCTTCTCTATGTTTGTTCCCCCTTCACTTTCAGCACCATTCTCTCAACTCTACAACCTCAAATATCTTCCTTATCATCTTTTTCATCCATTGATGATCCTTCACGTGTATCGTCGTCATCCTCTTACGATCTTATGTTTAATTATGCGACGGTAATGGTTGTTATGCATAAAAATACAATGAACCTAGTAGTACATGTTGCAATTTTGAGTTACCGCGGGAGTGTCATGGGCCGTAAGGATAAGAGAAAGAAGCGAGATCGCAAATTGGGGCATTACAATATTATGCGGGACTACTTAAACCCGGGGTGCACATATGAGCCAGACGAATTTCGACGACATTTTTGTATGAGTAGAAAAATGTTTATGTGTATATTCGATGCAGTAGTTGCACATGATCATTACTTTGCCCAAAAACCCAACAACACTGGTACTATGGGATTATCATTGCACTAAAAGGTAATCACGACACTACATTTCCCAAGCTACGATATCGCGGTAGATCTTTTTAACAAGTATATCCGAATAGAAGAAATCACAACCTTGTTAAGTATGGAAAGATTTTGTATCGCGGTTATACACATTTTTGGCGAGGAATATCTTCGGGCACCAAACGCGGCCGACGTCGAATGGTTAAAAGCGATATGAGAGTTACAGGGATTTTCTGGCATGTTAGGAAGCCTTAATTGTATGTATTGGATATGGAAAAATTATCCCATAGCTTGGTACAGTCAATTTACTGGTCACTACCCCAATGTGACACTGATTCTTAAAGCGGTAGTTTCGCACGACTTTTGGTTTTGGCATGCTTTTTTTGGGTTACCAGGGTTTAACAATAATATTAATTTCCTGCAACAATCATATCTTTTCACCGACCTGGCCGATGGTATTGCCCCACCTTGTAATTATATAATTGCTGGAAAAGCTTATGATATAGGTTATTACCTAGCAAATTGCATATACCCTAAATGGGGAACACTTGTCCAAACCATATCCAATCCGGTTATAGCAAAATAAAAATTCTTTGCTCAACAACAAGAAAAATGTCAAAAAGACGTAAAATGAGCGTTTGGGATTTTACAATCACGGTTCAATATTGTAAAAAATCTGGTTAAATTCTGGAAACCCGAGGTTTTGAACAATGTCATGAAGGTGTGCGTAATAATGCACAATATGTTTGTCGAAGAGGAACGAGGTTCATTCCCATCATACTTAGGCTACGATCTGGACGATCCCTCAACTATCGAAGGCGAACGGTTTAATATTGTACGCGAATGCGGAACAATAGAATCTTTTATAACAAAAATGAGCCGCATTCGAAGTCGAGGACTGCACTTTGATCTAAAGGATAATCTAATCGAGCATTTATGGGGTCGTGAAGGGAAATCTTCATTCCTAGTGTTGCAATCAAGTATTATCTGAGTGTTTTTGATATAATTTAATGCTTCTTGTCGTACAAGCTTATTGAACAAGTTTTTGATATTGCATTAATCTTGTATTTGTTTTAACGCAATATTTTTAGAAAAAAACATTTTGAAAAAAAGATTACATTCTACAATAGCAAAGTACATTACTCAAACAAATACGTTATTGGATGGTAAACTACATTCCTGGGAAGAAAACTTCCCTCTATAATAAAGTTAAATTATATTTAATCACCACTTCAAGTACCTGGTCTGCCCTCTTGGCCAGACGTTTCATGACCTTAGTTTGCCTTTACAATAGTACTGTAGTTGCGGTCTAGAAAGATTACTCAGGTCTTTATCCATAATTTTGCGATCTTCCCTTGCTTGTTCCAAATCTAATTTGGCTTGTCATTGTTGATATACTTTCGCTATTCTTCTTTCCTTTTCTTCTTTCGCTTGTCTCTTATCCAACCTCATCTCCGTAAGCATTATTTGGATACTGCTACCAAATGCAATAACCTCATCCAAAGCCTTTTGTGTTATAAAGTTTTTTCTAAAGAGTTTTTGGCCGATGGGCCTGCTTCCACCCTTATATAACGAACTATCTAATTCAGCATTTTGGCTTACAGATTAAGGTATAGGTGTATTGTCAGGGTCCTCCGATAGACTATTTGATCCAACCAAGTTCCCCGGAGAAGAATAGTGCGATATTCTCCTGACTACATTTCTTGGTAACTTCCCCGCATGGTTCAACCCATCATCCTTTAGGTCTGCCCATCGCGATTCTAGTACCAAAATCTTATACGCCTCACGGTGTTTGAAGTCATTGCCGCCATTCATACCTTGATAGATCATGTGTGTGTATTTTTTATTCCTACAATTCGTAAAATTACCAAATACAAATAAATAACGTGTATATCGATGAAAAATAAATGAAATTGAGTTGTTTAAAATTAGGAAGTACCCGATCTTCATCGGTTTTCCTGTTGTTATTCCAAAATTGTTCTTGAGAAATTATCCCTTTGTACGCCACACATTGTGTATTAAGGGGATACCACTGAGCTTTGGTCGACCCACATGGTCGTCGTGTGGGGCAATCGGGTTTCTGTTAAAGGCAATGTTGACCTTTAGATAGAAAGTGAAACCCTTTGTGTAGCCCACGGTCTGGACAGAAGTCGTTAACCATACCCTTACAAGATACGTGAAGTTTGCATTCGTATAATGCAGTCCAACATCATTCGTACATGCTTTGTCTTTGTTTTTACGGGTGCTTATTTCTTTCTTCCTTTTCCCTTTTCTTTCTCAGGTGTCGCCGCTTCAACAGGTATTGGCGTATTTATGCCACTTTGATTGTGCTGGGTAGATTCACCATGAAATAGGTAATTCTGAAAGTAATTTGGAGGTTAAAAACCTTGAGGTTGAGTGACTGGATAAGGTTGATAGTATGGGCTAAATGCCTAAGATTACAATTAAGAGAGTGTAAAAAGATTTTGATAATATCCTCCAAAGGTATTCCCTCACCCACACTTGTGGTGGCCACTTCAGTTCTGAAAATACCTCTGCAAAAATTATGCAATGCAATTTTTATTGGCCAACCTTATTTCGTGATGCTCACGAATTTTGGAAGGCTTGTGATAGATGCCAGATAATAGGAGCCTTGTCTCATCGAAATATGATGCCCCTAAACCCTATTTTGATTATCGAACCCTTCGACGTTTGAGGCATCGACTTCATGGGTAAATTTACACCATCTTCAGGGTATACATGCATCTTGTTAGCAGTTGACTTTATAATTAAGTAGGTAGAGGCCATTCTTACCAAAACCAACGAAAGTTCAGTTGTTATCAAGTTTCTTAAAGATAACATTTTCTCCTGTTTTGGTACGCCGATGACGATCATTAGTGTTGGAGGGTCGCATTGCAACAATAGAATGTTTACGAACTTAATAAAAAAATATGGAGTAACACATAAGGTAGCTACACCTTACCATCTGCAGATAATGGGCAGGTGGAGGTTTCTAATAGATAAATCAAAAATATTCTCCAAAAGACGGTAAACGCAAACTGCAAAGATTGGTCAACTTGACTAACTAATGTTATTTGGGCTTACCGTACAGCTTTTAACACACCTATTGGAATGTCTCCATACGGATTAGTCTACAGAAAAGCGTGTCACTTCCCTGTTGAATTGGAGCACCGCGCCTATTGGGCAATAAAAACATTAAATTTTGATATTGGGAAAGCCGGTTTACATCGTAAGCTTCAACTCAATGAGTTAGAAGAACTACGGAATGATGCATACTAACCAACAAAACATCTTTGATAGTTGTGTAGCAAAAATTACTTTCTGTACACTCTAGTTCAATTTATATTGTTACCTCTTGATAAACATGATGCATTCTCAATGCTTTATGTTCTACTAAATTGAAGTTCGGTGAAGTATTCCCACAGCCTCGACAATTATCTTGTTTATATTTTAGAAAGAAAATACTCTCTTACAGACTTGGTTGCCTATAATAAACGGCTGAATAAATTTTATTGGGCCGGATTGCGAGCGACAATTGGAATTCTTCATGTGTCTCTGCACACATGGCTGTTGTGCTCATTTTGGTGGTGGTGCTTGAATCGTCTATTGAGATATAAATCCATCATCGCTTACTAGCAAATTCAGGTATGTTTTCTTCACTAGATTAGATGTTCCTAGCGGCAATAATTTCTTTATTTATAGTGTCAATAAGTAGCATACGAGTCATACATCACATATATGTTTTTGTAGATAGAAATAAATTAGAATCGCTGAGAGTATTTTCTCAAGTTTGACTTGTCACTTTATCAATTATCAGAGAGATGGAATTATGATTCATTTTGAAAACTTTAGGTTGTGATCAGTAATGAAACATAATCGGAGATTGAGAGATGAAAATAGAAGGAAAACATTGAAGAAGTCGTCTTCTACAATTTCATGTACAATAGGATCAACAAGAGATTGAGTATATATTTGAAAGTGGATTATTTTACTTAATCCTACCACGTACGTAATCTCTTAAAGGATGTTTTGAGTGAGTTATTTATTTAAGCTATATTTTTTTTGAAATTGAATTATTTAGCTTAATCCACTAGTAATTAGTAATCTCTTAAATGATGTTCTGAGTGAGTTATTTAAGCTTCATGAGGTAACCCACAATTACATAATAACTTTATTATAAACCTCTAAACAAGGAAAGACATGTAAAAACTGAAGCAAAGCTTTTCATCAACAATTCACATATACTTTCTTGTAAGTGATATTGGGTTTTCTTGTGTACTATAATAAAGAAAACCTTGGCTATGTATACTTGCTTTCTCTGATCTTGTAATATGTTAAACCATGGAGAATAAAATATCAAAGCTAGCATTGATATTGTCGCTGTTAGTCCTATAAACCATGAAGGCAAAAAATGTTTACCTGTTTAGGATGAGTAACTGAATAGTTTGCTTTGTTTTATGGACTATAAGCTCTAAATGGCACGAGCGCTCAAAACCTTTAAGAGGGTGATGGTTCAAATCAATCTAGTCCAGTTTATTATTTTGTTTTTGTATATAATGGCCCCTTTAGGAAGCTTTAACTAGATTGCATTAAATAATGATTTTAAACATAATTAATGCCTAATTAATACCAAAAGGTCTAATACAACTACATTTGATAACATGGAAGATGTTGAAGATATCAATGATGATACCTTAAGTGATGGATCCAACAATTATGTTGAAAATGAAGATAAGGAAAAAACATAAGCGAATATGAGGACACAAACTAAATATTATTTTTACTATTATTCAATATTTAGAAATAAGTTAAGTCATGATTTAATTATGCGTCTGTAATTTTAGATAATCTATATTTTTCCAACAAAAGGTTGACTATATTTATCTCATGTTCTATATTTGATAATTATGTTTCTTATGTAAAATATTCTTTCTTCACTGAATGAACTCCCCTCTATTGATTAATTTTATAATATATGTACTTCTAATATTATATAATCCTTTATATTTTGTTTAGATAAAAAATTAAAACCAAACCCAGCTTCAAATATACCTTCAACACTTAATGTTACTGAATATATTTCTCCAATAAATACAAATACTATTCACACTTCATGCCTAAATATTTTATGAGCATAACGGTCTAGCCTGCGCGTTAGCGCGTGCCTCAGTGCTCGTAATAATTAAGAATTAAGGTCTATACAATATTTCATTATACAGTGTCGAATCCATTCCCATTGACCTTTGGCAAGAACCCTGGATCCCTAACATTCCCTTCGATCATCCTGCTGGGCCAGTTTAAAAGGATAGGATATTCTTCAAAGTTACATATCTCATCTGCCCTCTTTTCTCGCACTTGGAAGGCATACCTTATTTTTGATATTTTCCATGTTGATATTGCTAATCATAGCAAGTCCATCCCCCTTAGCAGTAATTTGGCCAGAGACACCCTCAGACGGATAAAGGAGAAAATTGGCATCCTCACAGTTAAATCGGTCTACAATTCCTTGTGTGATGACATGGGCTCTCCCACTAGTCAGGAGTACTAGATGGCTTGGCTTGACAAGTTTTGGCTCTTCATTTGGAAGCTAAAAATTCCTTTTTGGATTCAATACATTCTCTGGAGAGCTATGAATGAAGGCCTCCCCACCAAACTTAACCTGACTTATGGAGAATATATGATAAACGCTATTTGCCCTCATTGTTGAGAAGAGGAGTCTACCACGTACTCCTTGTTCTTTTGTAAGAATCGTAAAATGTATGCTTCTTAATTTTTTCTCAATAATAGTTCTTGGACCTACTCTGACTCCCTCCAAAAAGTTCTGTACCAACTACCAATAACTCAAGTGGTTAGGTACCTTGTCCCTTGTGTAACCTTCGGGAGGTCAAGGGCTTGATTCTCACCTCCGTGTGGGCTACTGGGCTTCGAGGTTGGTATGAGCCTGTCGGTCTTGTGTCAGCTTGTGAGGTTCGTGCGGTTTGCGGGCTATGGCCAAACCCTAGGATATCTAGTCAGGAATTGACGGTCCGAGGGCTGTTGGCTCGGATACCTCTTGCCATAAAAACAAAAAACAAAAAACAAAAAAACAAGAGTTGTTTTGGCATAGACACTTTCAACATGTGAGGAGAGATAGTTACTATTATGTATGTAATATGGACTGATTTAGCGATGCAATTTTGCGATTTTAGCTTCGAGTATTTTAGTAGAACTTTCAATTGTGAAGCTCATGCTCTTTCCACATGGGGAGCTCACTACCTAGTTTTTGTTGTAATATTCCACATGAGGCGAAAATCTCATTAACATTGCTGTAATCTGTTGCCCACGTGGCCTAATTTATATATTTCGCTTTGCTCAAAAAAAAATGTATATAGTAGTTTTACTTAAACATTCTCATCATTTAAATGAACCGTAAGTAATGCCCATAACCACATTGAATCTTCACTTGTCTCACTTATCCTAAAAGAGTTAGTTGAGATGGGATGGCTCATGGTTGAAACTTGAAACATTAAAATCCCTAATTAAAATTGGCGATTAGACCGAATAATACACGTCTTTCAAGATTATCGTTCAATTGGTTACAGTGATTTCATGTGTGAGTAATCTAATTTATTTGGTTTTGCCACCAAGTAAATCCCTTCTTACAGAGATCAGTAACTAAATCTGCTGGTAGGTTCACGGCATCTGCCAATATGTTGGTATCCTAAGAAAACACACCCCTAGTGCTTCCCAGTTCCTTCTTAAAGCATCCCCTTAATGATAAACTGAAGAAGGTGTATATCTCCAGCCCCAAACTTAGGATAAAAGGAAGACATATAAACGTAGATTAGTGAAGACTGACAAACAAAAATAATATGTTTTTAACTGAAATCACTCTGAAGGCTATCCCGCGGGTGCGTGCAGAAACCTGGTTTTATTTTGGGTTTGAAAAAACCTTGCATCGTAGTATGTTTATTTCTCTCTCTGTTGATGATATTCAGACTTGATTATATTAGTAATATCATTTCATTAAGAAACAAAGATAATGTTCATTACAGATGAAAGAAAGAAAGAAAGACAGACAGACATGCATGGCTGAGTCCCAACATTAGCACACACACACATACACAAAGGACTCAAGCTTATTCACCAATAGTACATATTCCCACTTATATCATAGCTTCTTCTTCTTTCCCATTTCATTATGATCACTTAATGACCACAAGTGCAGGTGGTGCAGGTGCAGCTCTTTCCGCACTTGCACCCATCGTGCTCGGCTCCTGGAACCTCAATCACCTCGTCGTAGTAGCTGCACACAAACACAAAAACTCAAGCAATAAATATCTCCATATTCATCAGACTCAAGTTAAAAACATCTGCCATCATTAAAATTACCTCTTCTCGGTCTGGACGATGTCCATTCCATAGGTGTTACCCTTCTTGCTGCAATCACCAAAAAAAATATTAGCGTCTACGAGACCCCATTTAATATGAACCAAAAAGACTGAAAGTTTTCCCAAGGAAGAAGAGAAGAGAAGGGGCACTACTTACACACAGTTGGTCTTGTCAGCACAGTCGCAGTTACCACAGCTCGACATGGTTGAAGGTGAGAGTGTTTTTGGAAGATGAAAGCGATGAATACTTGAACTCAAGAGTAGCTTGTATATATCTCTCAAGTGTGCTAAGCTGTGGTATTTATAGATGATATGAGGAGGTGATAGTGGTGATATTGTAGTGGTAATAGTAGACTTGTGTGAAGCACACGCCTCTGTAAGTAATTATCCAAAAGGAATCTCAATTATGGAGTAGATATTGGCCTCTCATGTCTACTTCACCCCCCTTTTGATTTCACATCTCTATATTTCCCTCTAGATATCTCTCCTCACTCATAGAGTTACAGACCCACACGCAAAGTGTTGATATACACATATTTGTACTATTTGTGTGTGATCAAAGTTTGGGTGAAACCAAAACGACAGTTTAGATTTTGCCTAAACTTTGATATTCTCTTGTGCCCCCCACCACTAGGTATGGAAGGGTTGAAATGGTGTTGTGTGATTATTGTTTAAATCCAAAGCACAACCTTATGTTAGGTCTCGCTTTCTCTCTTTATATCCACACCGCACAAGGCACCAAAGCAAAGGTGCATGATGGTTTACTAATCAAACTTTTGCTCGATTGTGATTGCCCTGCAAATTATTGGAGAAAATAGTGCCGTAGACGGCATTATAACTGCGCTTTAGTGATATTTTGAGCTGAGTAGAGAGGGAACATTACTTGATTAACCAGAAATAGATAAGCCATGATTCAAAGGATTTATGCATCAAAAATCGATTTACCGATTAAGGGATCATATTTTAATGCAAGCCTTACCATGGTGTTGGAGCTTTAGCAAGCTCACTGCCAAAAGTTACAGACCAAGCCATACCTTCCCTGAGTGGTCCTAACCTAATCCAGATCTATCTGAAATGGTTCACTTACCAAAGTCCATCATGTACCTACAGGCTACAGCGGTCCAATCTTGGTCTGCATCAGCTAGGCAAAACTCGAGTCCGGTTTGCCGACCCTCCTTAACAGAGGGTTGTCACAACCCTCTTTTCATTGGCTTAGAGAGTTAACAGAGTTAATAAATAAAATTGTTAGGATATGATGAATCTAGAGCAATATAAGACTATAGCATGAACAAGAGAGAGAGATTTATTGATTATCATAACCGTGTTCTCTGTACATAATAGTACAGTGATATATATAGACAACCCAAAAGAATTCCCTATTATACTCTAACTCTCTCCATAACCCTATTGGGCCTATGGGTTTGTAAGGAGTCCGTATAGGACACCCCAACCCTGTTGGGTTCCTAGCTTGGGCATGAACCCAACTCCTAACAAAAATAACCTATCCTCTCTTTCTCCCTCTCTCTCTCCTCTCTTCCACAGAAAACGCTTCTTCTCCCTTCCTATCTCTCTCCTCTCTTCGACAAAAAATATTTTAGAACTCTACTGCTTTACTTGTAAATATCCTTATGTAGGGTTTCATGTTAAACCCTAAAGCCAATTTTTCACTTATAAGGAAATTTCCAGCTTGTAGGAGTCCAGTTTTATATGCTTGTTCCAGTTTGATCTCAGATTCAAAACCCAGCATTTTATAAGAAAAGACATGAAATGAAACACATTTTTTGTGAAGGCAGGACCTCAAGTCAAGCAATAAATAAACAGACTTTTATTTGCAACATCTTTGAATATATATTTTTTGTGATAAAAATTCCCTTCGGCCATCTAACAACAATGCAATCAACCTAGCATAAACGTCGAAGAGTTTCAAAATTTTAGTGCGCGAACATATTCAGTGTATGGTGGATGCCGTGTTTATTGATTTTCAGCTCTTTACGAGATACACTAACGATTTACTACAATAAAAAAAAATGAAAACATGAACCTGCCGTCATTAGCTTAGTGTATCTATTTCAGTATGGCATCACAAAAATAAGAAGAACTCAATCGAGTAATTATAAGAGTTTAAATGTACACAAATAATTGCCTTCAACTTGTACCATGAATCATTATTGACAAAAGGAAAATTTAAGATCCAGTTGCATATAGAAAAGGAGTTGTAAGTTAAGAGTTTCAAATTTCATTCGATCACAATGTTTGTGGTGAAACTCCAACTCTTTGGTGTGGATTAAATTCCCTGGATTGAGTTAGGAATTCTGGACGGTCAAAACTTTAATGGCATTGGGTAGTGCTTTTGGTACTCTGGTACGCATTAACAAAGCTACAAAAATAGAGAAAATTGGTTTTATGCGAGCGTTTTCTGTAGAAGAGAGGAGAGAGCGAGGAAGGGAGAAGAAGTACTTTCTGTGGAAGAGAGGAGAGAGAGCGAAAGAGAGAGAGAGAGAGAATCTACAATATTTTAGAATTTAAATAAGTTATTTTATTTATTAACTCTGTTAAATCTCTAAGCCAATGAGAGAGAGGGCTGTGAAAACCCTTCATTAAGGAGGGTTGGCAAATCCGGACTCGCAAAACTCCATGAAAACTCATCCAGATATGAGTTCTCAAAAAATGTTACTAAGAAGGGCTAAAACCCGAGCCTGATGTGCCCAAAGTCAGATATCGTTTAGTTTCATCGTCTACTCTCAGGGTTAGATCCTAAAATTAAACCATGAAAGTCATAATGAAATCACATTATTCTGGCATAGCAAGAATGCGCTTTCAACTGGACAGTCGTAAAGTCATCATAGTAAAGCCTGGAAGAGTAAAAATGAATTATTGCTTAAAAAACACTATACTTGACATATCGTACCTTGATAAAGAGCAATATTACTATAATAACACCATCCATCACCTAGTCCTATGATGATCTAAGAGCATATGCAGTAGTAGGGTGGGTAACTTAAGTAGAGGCAGCCCATCATCTTTTTTTCAAACCGACCACCCAGTAGGGATGGCAATTTGCCCCACCCCGCCTCGCCCTGAACGGGGCAGATTTGGTATGAGCTAACCGGGTATGGGGGTGGGGATGGTATGAGCTGCTCAAAATCCGTAGGGGACCGGGGTAGATTTTAGACTACTAACATAAAATCCGTTATCCACCCCATTTAATATCAACTAATGTTTTTACTATTATACCCCTTATGACTATGTTTTTATTATTATACCTATTATGACTTTGTTTTTACTATTACTAGTACTACCCGTAACCAAGTCACGGCGAATGCGTCGGCGTGCCTTTGGCGCTATTATTTATGTGTCTTCGAAAAAACATTATATCTTTGGTTAAAATTAAAATCATCAATACCATATACCATCAACATTAAAGCCTTCCAGAGAACACTACTTTCCAAAGTTTATGTGAGATGTAGTATCTTCTTGAATTAATTTAAGGATCACAAGAGCTTCTAAAAACATATAAAGAAAGATAATTCAAGAGCAATGACTGCAATGGAAGAATTCGTTGAACGCAACCCATATATCAAAAAAAAAAACTTCCTTCCTGCATTTACCTTTATTACAATGTAGAACATCAATGTAAAGATCTTGTTCAATAGAAATCTACATTTATTTGGGGGATAAATGAAACTGAAGAACATCAAGTATAAATTATAAACAATGCTTTCTTTTCTTATTGCAAGCCGCTGATCGTTAACTATAAATTGTTGATTCCAGCCATAGTCTTAAGAACTCATCATCTCACCTAGGGCTGTCAATGGTAAGGACTAAACCCGTTACCCAGTCTGATCCTATCCGTTGGCAAAGGTATAGGACTTGCATTTTAGATCCATTAAGAAACCCGATCCATTAAGGTCCAATCCAATAAGCTAACGGATTGGATAAGGATTCACCTCAACCCGATCCGTTAAAAACCCGTTCTGTTAAGATACATACTACTTGTCATAATATTGTAATTATCAATAACAAAGAAGATTATTTTTGTCTCTAAAATTATCAACTCTTTGTTTTTTTCTCTAAAGCACTAACGAACTGGATCGGTTCGGGTTAAGATTATGGTTATCATTAACGGATCAAATACGGTTTTGAATCCTATGATCCTAATGCACTTAGGATCGGGTCGGGTTTTAGGATTTTCATAACGGATCGGACTAGGATCGACTGAGATCCTAGTCCAACCCGGTCCATTTACACCCGTAATCTCACCCTCTATCTCCACTTCTCAAAACCAAACCTATCAAGCCAAATGATTCTTCTTCAAATAATTCCTACTCTAACCATATCTTAGTGCATCTTTTCAGTATGCAAAGTTGGCATCTGCATAAACCAACCAGAACATTTACCAACTAGTAAAAAAATGGCTGTTTAATAGAAACAAAAGATGTGAGAAGAAAGAAATATGTACAACTACATAACAAACTAACCCATTTTTATTCTTTCAACCTTTACATTGTTACTTGCTATTATGTCAGAGAGTTAATTTTGTATACTATCACTCCAAGATGTGTGATCAATTATAAATCGACGTCTCAAAAGCCTCGTAAGTGCACGGTGTACCGTAAAGTACAAGGGTAAGCGAGGTCGTATCCCAATAGACTTGTGGTACGAATTATACTTTGAGCTACTAGTTTTATCCAATAACAAGAAGTTTGTGTAGGTTTTAATATTAAAAGAAGAACGAAACAAATTACAAGATAAATTGGAGTGGAAACCAAGGCATCGATTCCACTCCACCCTTTGTAATCATTTAGATAGCATAAATAATTAAGCAAATTACAAGTTCCCGTATCGCATATCCTTGGTCGGGCATATACAATACATTAAAAGATATAAGGGATTTAGTAATTGGGAACTACCCATAAACCAACTTACTCAACCATGGTCCGGTTGATAAGTATGGATTATATTCTCTTCTTCATGTTCCTAACCTATTTTGTTATGGTCCAACAAGATGCTTACATAGATTTATTATTACTTCTAATCCTAGCTATGGTCAAGCATAGGATGAAGGAATCCGAATATGAAATATTCTGGGATAAAAAAATAGTAATTACTCTCACTAAGCTACACAATCTATACTAAGGCTACATTGGGTGGAGCTTCCTCTAGCCTTGGCTAAGAAGATTAACTACTCATGCCTTTGATCATTGCCATACTACTATTACTACGATAAAAGTAAAAGACAAGAAAAAGAAAAAAACAAGAACTTTATTGTTTATTGAACCTAAATATTTACACTCTCCAAGATGATCCCCTCATGGGTAGGATTCCCCTCCTATTTATAGAGTATAGGAAGGGTTACTAAAAATTACTATTAATATAAAATCTCCTAAACAATGCCTAAAATCATGCATTAGAACTTATGATAATATATATATATATATATATATATATATATATATATATCTAATTCTCTTCAATGGGCTTCCATGCATGGGTCTTTGGTTGACAACTTCAAATGAGAATCATTATTGGAGTGCATCACCCTTGTTCTTCGTTAAAAACTAGAAAATTATATGACTTGTTTATCATGTGACCAATTTTTGTAAATACAATCAAAAGCACTATTAGTGTCACATTTATTTAATAAATGACTATATTGATATAAATTTAGGAGTTGTACCCGTAAATATTACGTGTCTATCAAATACCTCAAAACTATATTTTGCTAGTCCTCGAGCAAAAGTAAACAAAAATCATTTTTGCATGTCACGTGGTTGCATTTAGCGTATGCAACAAGCTGTTAAACCCCTAAGTTTAGCCTAGTGGACTAGTGTTGTCTCGTGAGGGTTTGTAGTGACTATACCCACAAAAGTTGTCACGCCCCAAAATCCAGTAATTGGTAGCTAGACCAATTACTGAGATTCGAGGATGTGCAGGTCGGGGAATCCAAAGATTCACCCCACGAACAACCGAGCCGTAGACAAATTTTGGCTCAGTCATTCACAATAGTATCACAACAGAGTAATAAGGAAATAAGAAATAGCGGAAGACTAAGATAACAGAATCTAAATGTAAGATTCTACAAACCTCTACGCAACAAGCCCAACTGCAATAAAAGGAGATTGAACCTCCAGCTCAGCTCCCCAAAGATCACCACAACAATAACTAAAACCTGAAACAACCTGCCACTGAAAGGGGTGATGCGAGAGTGAGCAAGCAACGAGCTCACTAACTCCCAGGAATAGCTAAACGATTATATTAGCCAATGTGATGGATATAAATATTAATGATAATAGGATATAATGATATCTAACGATAAGAAATATATATATATATCAATATATATAGGATGACTAATAAATCTATCAATAAATATACCTCGTGCAAAGGAGTGTTAATCTACACTCCAGTCACAAGGACCACTAACTACACTCTAATCACTACTGTGACTCTTAGCGCCACGCGTAACTAATCTATCTCAGGGATACAAATCACATACATGGGTAAACAACCCTTGGACAACTACAAACCGATCGGGTTATCCAAACCCCAACCAGGCACAATCTCGAAGCTACCACAAGCTGAATGAGATCGCCCACAACCAAATCCCAGCCTAAAGCTCATAACAACCAACAGACTACTTAACCTAATAAATTAACTAGATACAGAAGAGGGAGGAGTAGATATAGAGAGGAGAGGAATATACAGAAGGAAGAGGAATCTAATGATGCCACAATCAATTAGGAGAAGAAGAATTTAAGATAAAAGTAGAGGAATATGATGAACTAGGATAATCCCATAATTATCCCAATGCAATGATATGGTATGATGATGATATGATGGAAAGAGATAATCTTATGATTATCCCAAGTGTAGAAGATTCTATATTAAAACATAATGCAGAAAGGGTTAAGGATTTCTATCGGAAGAGCCTACGAATTGGAAGTATGCTGAGATGCAATGATATGCTTGATGATGATGATGATGATGATGCAAAAAGATTTATGATGACGTGGGATAGTCCCATACCTATCCCAAATGCAATGGTTTAGCGATGTCAACCCAAAGGGATAGCCCCCAAGATTAAAGTGGGCTGACAACTGCTGAAAAAGGATTTACCTTACCGGATATTGTTGGATACAAGGGTACGATGTACTGCACTAGCTCGACCAGACTAAAAGATATTAACATAGGTACTTCAACCTTGCCTGAGGAGTCTGGGCACCAGGAACTAGCATCCAACCATAACTTCACTCGCAGGGGAAGACTGGGCACCAGGAAATAGTATCCAACCATGTTTCTCTTCGCGGGATAAGATTGGGCACCAGGAGAACTATTCCAACCATAACTTCACTCACAGGAAAAGACTGGGCACCAGGAAATAGTATCCAACCATGTTTCTCTTAGCGGGACGAGACTGGGCACCAGGAAAACTAATCCAACCATATCTTCACCTCTAAAACTTTAGCTCGATCTAGGGATCCTATCAACCTATCGGGGCCAGCCGATGCGGAGTTGTTTATGTATCCAATCGCAGTAAGATAATGAGAGAATATATTATCTATGGATGTGAGCATAATCCTAGAGACTGAAACACAACTGCTGTTAACACAGCCAGTACACAATAGGATAACCACCTGCCTGAGAACGTGGCAACCAAAACTAACACAGATGCCATCCTGTGACTCAGTTGTACCATCTAATCCTAGATGAAACATCAACTTAACCATCACAACACCTAAACAACATCAGTCTCTAAGATTCCTCAAAGCAATATGATTACCATCAAGTACAACAGTACTCTGGCTGTCAACACAGACTAGTACTCATGGGGTGACCTACAAGATTCCAACAAGTAGTCAACAATCTCCAATAATAAAACAACTCACAATCCTCCTAATCATGTACATAAGCCACTAGCACGAATGTACTGGAACCGGATTCAACAAGAGGTTTCAGTCGCCTTCTAACATCACGGGTGACGTACAACTTCATAAACCACCTGGCTCAGCCGCGGATCTCACTAAGCCATGTTGTCTCACTGCCTCCTAGATGGCAGAGGGGAACACATCCCTAACAGCCTCAACCCGGGAAAAGAAGGCTTACGAGTAAGCTCTATCAACTCTAAGAATCATGAGGACAATAAGTGTCACAACACGATAAGCAAACAATCCTAAGGCAAACTATCAGAAGTTCACATCCACAACCAACCACCACGGACAAGCTGTCTGCTCACCATCAACAACTAACAGTCCAAGAGATACCACACTCCCACATGGAATCCAACATTCTAAACAACAACCAATCACAATGATAGTGTTCGAGGACCAGGCCTCGAGAACATAAAGTACACCTAGACTAGCCCTAAGACTAATCAAAACAATAGCAAGCAAGAGGACGAGCTCTGAACCGAAGACCAAGTCTTACTGAAGCTATGTCGCCCCAAGACTACCCTGGAAACAAGTCCAGCAACCCATACTAACCAAGGTGGTATACTATAAGGTGAGAACTATAGTCTCTAAACTACACTATCTCAGAGAAATGGTGGCGAAACCCACATACCGTCCATAAGTCTCTACCAATAGTCAAACCAAGTTACTAGTTCCTTGAAACAAACTGGGCACCCTAATAACTAACCAACAGTACCACACTCAATATATTATACATATAGATATAGCGACTCTGGGCATCGCAATATACTGAGAAATGCATTTGTTCTCAACCTCAACGAAGAAAGGATTCATGAGAACCACCCTCAATGAAATCGGTCTAAGAGGAATCTCAGGATTCATCGTCACATCGACGACAACAGAGAATAACCTCATCTGGCTAATCATAACCTACGGGTTCTATCTAGTAACTAAACTTATAACTTACTCGGGTTTTACTAACTTATCAAACCCTTAAGTACTCTCGCCTAAGGTATGCCAAACGGATAACCCGTGAATGTCTCCTAAGCAATTAACCCATATACTAACATAATCACAGTAATAAACATGATAAACAATGTGATACAATAACTCATAAATCAATATAATGGTCTAGTTATTAAGGAAGATAAAACTCGCCTGACGATATGCTCGGAACGACAATCTCGGCGAAACTGCCCAAACAACACCCCAACGGAAATGTGCTCCGCGAATCAACTTCCAGAACTCCAAATCAATCACAGAAAAGACCAGGAACACCACAACATCAACCACTATGAAGTACTGGAGCCCAATCGCAACTTCGATAAAGGATACCCGCCCGAAACTGCGTTTCAGATCTAAACCACAACTGAATTCAGTAACAAAACTGCATCTAAACCCACGGTTCACCACGCTATGTTGCGCTACTCCGATCACCCATAATCACATGAAGATATGCCACTCTAACCCCACCAAGTCAGCCGCCCTACAATCACATACCCGGTGTTCGAAGAGGATAAAAATAGTCATCTCTTTCCTCTAGAATAATAGTAACTACGGCAGTAATTTCTGAACCAAAACGACCGCACTTGTCGGCTCAGGCAGCCCTCTCCAGAACAACAACAACCACTACCTAGAGCAACCACCACACCTCCTCTTTCTAACTACACCAAACCCCAGTCACCACCCTAACAGCTACAAGAAAATCCCATAATTTTAGGCACCCAAACACCAGCAATTCAACCCACGCAATCACCGCCACCGGCCAACACCTACAATGATCACACTCCTCAAATCAACAATACACCCACTAATCATAGACCCTAAATCAGTCCAACATCACAAGGGTTCTCACTAAAACCGAAATTAACTAATGATACAAAAGAGAGAGAGGAATTACTCACCGAGGGAAAACGGCGGAGATCGCGGCGAAGAATCTACGAAGAAATCGGCAAGCGAGGGAGGAGATGATTCGGTTGGGAGAGGAGATGATTCGGTTAGGAGAAGAGAAAGAGAGTGAAAGAGAAATGTAAGGAGAGAGAATGGATAATGATATATATAACCGACCAGTCATTCGAATAGAAACTGGAAAAATCCAAAAATGTCACTCTGAGGTCCTCATGAACCACACACAACGCCAAGACCCTCAGAAGACTGGAACAACCCGAACAACCATCACAACCCCAGCAAAAGGTTCCCAATCTCTAAACACCACCTCTACCGCTTCACGGCCACCAAAATGCCAAAACCCCCGAAAAGGTATTTTTGCTCGGAAAACTCCGAAAACCTATTGGCCAATCCAACGGCTCACCGGAACCACACCAAACCACAAACACATCAAATAAACATCACCACCAACCCATCTAGGAGTTCCCAAGGCCACAACGCCACCTCCTCCTCCGAATAACCACCGTACCACCGAAACTACATAAAATGAATCTAACATACAAAACCTGCTGAAAGGAATAAATGGATGCATAACGAATAACAATATATGAATCATAGTAACAATGCTTAATAATAAACAATAAAATTACCCTGAAATTCTGGGACATTACAAAAGTCAATAATGACATTTTAAATAATTCTAGAATGCACATGACTCATTTCCTGTGAACTTAACCTTACTTAGTTGTGACAAAAATATACCAATGAAAAAATCCTTAAACTTGTTATTCTCCTAAGTATATACTTAAATCCTTACTTAAGCTTGAGGTAGTACATCTACTAAAAAATTCTAGAATGTACTACCTCAAGATTAGAAAGAGATTTAAGTATTTTTCTTTAGCTATTTTTGAGTGTACAATGAAAATAGTTTTATCGCCTAATATGTTGTCTAGAATAATTTACTCAGTTTTTAGTAGTCTAGTTCTTACTGGAATAAATTCATCGGTCAGTTTTACATGTACCTTAGTCAATTCGTCTTCCTAGAATTTTACTTTTTCTTTTCTTTTACAAGCCTTTTCTTATTGAGTACATTGTTTCTTAGTGAAGCCTCCATTACAAGGAGTTTTCGGTCAATAATCCTCATCAGTTAGCTAAGGTTGTCAGGGTGTGGTACCACATCATGACCTAGACTCAGGATTCTCACAACTAATATTTTCTTGCGCTCCTTTCACATAGTTCATGGTCAAACTCGAGATTGGTGATAATTTTTCCTCTTTCAGCTCTTAATCATGCGATAGCCTTGTAGAGTGAATGTTTTTAGAACACATTTCGCTTATTATTTATTCTTAAGATTGAACTTATTCTTAGGTAGTTGTCTTCCTTGTAGCAAACTATTCCTAACATAAATGCTAAATTTCCCTTATACTGAGCAAAAATTTATTGAAGGTATTAATTGCAAAACTACAGTGTAGTGCACATTTTCAAAATATGCAAAGTTAACTTGAATTAGTCGCTAATAAAAAGATAGTAAATCTATGTTAAGATATTTCCAAAATATTCTAGTGTATACTTGGAACAATTTCAAAAT
This sequence comes from Kingdonia uniflora, assembly GCA_014058105.1. Lineage (NCBI taxonomy): Eukaryota > Viridiplantae > Streptophyta > Magnoliopsida > Ranunculales > Circaeasteraceae > Kingdonia > Kingdonia uniflora. The sequence goes on along the minus strand of JACGCM010000345.1, from coordinate 16,598 downwards.
TTAGGTTTTTCCATAATATTTAAGTCAAGGTAAAATTAGTTTAAGCGTTTGGAAATTTGTCAAAAATATATCATAAATTGTCAAAGTGCCATTATTTTACTTTTCTTCAAAAAATATTTAAAAAAATGTTTTCTTACCCCCAAACTTAAATGAAACATTACCCTCAATATTTAAGAGCATAAAAAAATAGAGGAATAAAAACTGGAATTTCTCACCTGAATGTGTCATGGGTTGCCTTCCAAGAAGTGCTAAGTTTACTATTTTTAGCCAGACGAATGTACCCCCAAACTTAAAAATTTTAATATGACTAGAAGGTTACGAAGTTGAAAAGGTGATGTACTATCCTGGTTGTAAATTCTCCTTTAAAAACCAGATAACACATGACTGGTGATCCTTAATATTAGTCCTTAATTGGGTAGATATATTCTGTAAAAACCAGAGAGAGTTTAAAACTAATTCTCTATGGAAAAGATTTTTTCTAAAAACTTTGTCTATCATTTGATGATTCCAAGTTAAAAATCTTAGACAAATTAAGAAAAACTATTTTCTCCAAGATAAAGCAAATACATACCCAGGGAACATATTTTTCTTTAGAATTTTCAATACAATCATATGATTACTGCATGTTGTAGTAAATAAGAAGATTTGTATACAAGTATTCATCCCCGAAAATGTACTAGATTCAAAACTCGATTTTCCTGGAAATATATTTTCTTTGAAAATTTTCAAAACCCCCATGTTATCGTTGATATTTCAAAAAATGTGATAGGTGGTTCTGACAAAGAAAGTCCGTGAGGCATTCCTAAAATTATAATTTTTCCAAAAGATGTTTTCTTTTAGTAGAAGAAAAACTATATAACATATTTGTGGATGTGAGGATCGGGGAACAATTGACTCTAACAAACATTTAAAATTTATGTGCCTAAAATCATAACTTAACTCAAGGGACTCATCCTGACCATTAACGTGGATATTCATTGGCTTAGGGACATGGCCAAGTTGAAACATATTTTCAGATGCTAATGATTATACCATTTCACGAATCTCAGGATCATTCGAGTCCTCAAAATAATTTAAATATTCATTAACAGAAATATAACAAGAATTATCTCCGTACAAGTCCTCAAAATCATGTATGGTCATGGAACCTCCATTAGGTCTATGAAATAGAGATGTAGGCATAGGTATAGGTGTGGTTGGTGAATGAGTAACCAAAGCAGAATTAACCCCCAATAATAGTGGTATATCCTGTAAGGAAGGGTCTTCCACCCACTGGTTTTCAACATTGTAATTTGTGTCAGGTGGACGCGGCTCAAGGCAAGGCTGAGGTGACTCATAAGGAGACTGAGAAGGAAATGACAAGTTGATAACATCTGTAACAGGTTCGATAATTTCTAATTTCTTGATTTTGGTACAAATATCATCATCTGCAAATTCCTCGCAAACTATCGTATAATGAGATGGTGATTCTATATATTTATATTTTATCTCGTCATCATCATCGTTAGAAAAATCATTAGAGGGGAGGGAAAAATATTCAGTCTCGGTTATAGTTTCCTCGAAACAATTTATTGGGTTAACAAATGAAATGATGGATGGTGACATCGATGGTTGAATTTGGAGGGCTTCTTCAAGATCTTCCTGTGAAATTGGATAGTCGACCTTAAAATATTCATCTTCTAAATCTGCCTCACAATATGGAATCCATTCACCCCACGGAGAAAACATTCCTTGATTACGCTTGAATTCATCCATTTTTAAATCATAAGGGGATTTAACTTCAGATTATTCTTCTTCATTGCTTAGAAGTTTTTTGTGCTTTATTTCACTCCACGTAGTTGACAACTGAGTTATCTGAGTCTCTAATCTAGAGATAGATTGGGTCGTAAAAGTTTGATTCACCAATGTCTGTTGTTGGAATTGCATCATTTGTTGTAGAAATTGTACTGATTGTTGCATGAAGAAAGTAAGGGTATCGTCTAAAGAAGGTTTGGGTGGATCGGGTGGGAACTGATTGGATGACTGGATGGACTGATGGGCCTGTATATGTGAATAAGATTGGAAATGTTCCACGTATTGAGAATTTTTGTGATCCTATGATTGAAAATGATTTTGAGGTTGTTGCGGGATGTTGAATTGTGAGCAGTAAGGATTCCAATGTTCTTGCATGTATGACATTTTAAAATAAAAGCAGCACCCAACGCAATAAATAGCCAATCAAATTTAAACTCTAGCACATCAACATTTTTTTAGAAGTAATAATTAGGTCTTCCCTATATTCTTCTATGTTCAAAATGGGTACGATGGCAAAAGGCTTTGGTTCCTATATTCCCCTGCGTCACTATGCTAGTACCAGCTTAAAGTAGATATTCAGTCATCGCGCCCGAGCGAGTCGCCTTATCGTACGTTAGCACTCGGAATGGTGACGTTGCAAACCTACAACCAGTATTTCACGGCGCTAGGCTGGGGACGTATCTTACGAACCCGTGTTTGAACCCCGGTCCGGTACTCCTATCCGTTGGGTGATAAAATCCCGCGGGAATCTTGCTACTCTTTTTTATTAACAGTTATTTTGAGGTTCGGGACGTTCAATTTTCGTGTGATATGAATTTCTTCGTATCCCTAATGGGTGGCCCCACTTGTAAGAGAGCTTTTTAGGTGATGGAATCCCGCAAGTCTCTAGCAGTTTTTACCTTTACTAATGTTGGAATAAAAAAGAATATTAAACACAACAATAGGTCAATCCAACCACAACAAATTTTTTTTAGAGCAGCGTGTATTTGTACAGTCCACACGACTTTATATATCCCAGTGCCGGGGTAGAGATGATATGTACCCCTTCTAGATGTTAAGTTTTAAGAAGTATGAACCTACGGGAAGTGTTTCCTGGTGTAGCTGTGGCCGCCCCTTCACTTAGGCGGCGAAAAAAGAAAGTGCCCCTTCACTTAAGGGGCACAAGAAGGATGGATTTGATGATGCTTTTAGTTTTTTGTATTGTCCGTCTCGTTTCAAATTTTGTGACTATCTTGCAAAATAGGAGAAAAAAGATTAGTGAACTTGCGACAACAATATTAATTCAATTTCAAAGATTATTGTAGTCTATGATGTTCTTATTTTCAAATGCACATATATTTCAGCTCGGTTAAGGGAAAACATTAAATAATATCAATTTGGAAAGATAATTCAGAAAGGAAGAATATTTAAGAAGGAAGATTTCTAGAATTTAGCATTCCTAATGCTCAAAGCAAGTGATTAATGAACAGCGGCGTTCTTTACTAAGACTATTTTTACTGCTGTTTCAAATGCTGTAACTCACAAACGACTAAACAGAAAAATATGATCTATAGCAATTCGGAAAGGGTTTTGAATTATCTAAAACTTTTATAGAAAACATATTTCCCAACTGTGAAGTATACATGATCATAAAATGGTAAAACATTCTGGGACAGACTTCACAACTACTGTAGCGCCAAGAGAGTTTGAGTCAATCACTCAATCACTTTGTTTCCAGATCTAAAAAAAAGAAAATAAAAACAAGAAAGAAAAATTGGCTTAAAATAAAGCAACTCAAAAATAAAACACAACTTTGCAAGTCCCCGGCAACGGTGCCAAAAACTTGATCGATTATAAACTGACGTCTTAAAAGACCCGCAAGTGTACGGTGTACCGTTAAGCATAATGGTAAGTGAGGTCGTATCCCAAGATATTTGTGGTGTGAAATATACTTTGAGCTACTAGTTTTATCCAATAACAACAAGTTTTTGTTGGTTTTGAAATAAAAAGAAGAGCGAAACAAATTACAAGATAAATTGGAGTGGAAACCAAGGTATCGATTCCACTCCTCCCTTTGTAACCATTTAGATAACATAAATAAATAAAGTAAATTACGATTTCCCGTATCGCATTTTCTTGGTCGGGCATATGCAATACATCAAAAGATACAAGAGATTTAGTAATTGGGAACTACCCATAAACCAACTTACTCAACCATGGTTCGGTTGATAAGTATGGATTATGTTATCTTCCCCATGTTCCTAACCTATCTTGTTATGGTCCAACAAGATGGTTATATAGATTCATTATTCCTTCTAATCCTAGCTATGGTCAAGCATAGGATGAAGGAATACGAATATGCAATATTCTGGGACAAAGAGATAGTAATTACTCTAACTAAGCTACACAATCTGCACTAAGGCTATATTGGGTGGAGCTTCCTCTAGACTTGGCTAAGAAGATTAGCTACTCATCCCTTTGATCATTGCAATACTACTATTACTACGATAAAAATAAAAGGCAAAAAAAGGAGAAGAGCAAGAACTTTATTACTTATTAAATCTAAATATTTATATTCTCCAAGATGATCCCTCATGGGTAGGATTCCCCTCCTATTTATAGAGTATAGGAAGGGTTACTAAAAATCACTAATAATATCAAATCCCCTAAATAATGCCTAAAATTATGCATTACAACTCATGAGAATAATATATATCTAATTCTCTTCAATAGGCTTCCATGCATGGGCCTTTGGTTGACAACTTCAAATGAGAATCATTGTTGGAGTGTATCACCATTGTTATTCGTTAAACACCGAAAAAATGTACGACTTGTTTATCATTTGACCGATTTTTGTAAATTCAATCAAAAACACTATTAGTGTCACATTTATTTAATAAATGACTTGGTAGATATAAATTTAGGAGTTGCACACGTAAATATTATGTGTCTATTAATGTGGTAGTTTCTTATGAGCTTGTTGGAGTTATTAATGTACTTGATCCAAACAGACGAAGATGCTATAACCTAATTTTTGCTATTTTTCTATTAGACACCATTTGGATTTCACGACATTACTTTATTTCTTATTGGTCAAACCTAGCATGCATCATTTTTGACAGTATTATATAAGGTGGTAAGGTCTTTCAATATCATTAATTTTTTTGTGCCAATAATTAAGAAAATCCTATCATCAGAGTAAAAGAAGAAGCCATAGCTATAAAAAACAAATCTCACAGCATAAGAAGATAGAGAAGGCTAATTAAACTTAGTGGGCTGTATGTGAAAAATTCCCATAAAGAGGCATTACAAAAGTAATCGAAGTTAGCCCTTTATATAATGTGAGAGTAATCTGAAACCCTTGTCAACGCAAACGGTGACGTGAAAGCATAAACTTTATATAAAATATACTCTTTAGATGTCTTTGAGTGCTTATATCATAATGTAACTTGAAAGAAAAATATTCCTACTCAGATGTTAGAGCTTATACTCACTTGAATTTCTCTTAGATTGGTAAAGTGTGATCCAGGAGGATCTGAGCCATTTTTTTTAACTTTGTAAAAAGTCTATTCGAATACACCCCTTTGGTATTTGAATAGACTTCTATTTCTATTCGAATAAACATTTGTCTGAGTATTTTGTTGGAATAGACTTTGGGTCTGTTTGAATACACTTCTTTTCTATTCGAATACACTCTATTTTCTATTTGAATAAACACCTGTCTGAGTCTTCTATTTGAATAGTTCCTATTTGAATAGAGGCTTGTTCTATTCGAATTGAGGCACGATTCAGCCTATTTCTTTAAGCGTTTAAGGGCATATTTGTCATATTTTGTAACTAGAACTTGTAACTCTTATAAAAGGGGCAAGGTTAGGCAAGATTAGATCATGTTAGAACAATGCAATTCTAAGAAAGAGACTTAGGGTTTGAGAGGAATTCAATTGTAATTGATTTCAATTAAGCAATTAAAGCTCTAAATAGATTTTTCCCAACCAATTGGTTTGTTCTTCGTACAATTATTTATTTTAGGGTTTCTCTATTCTTATTGTGGATTAAGTGGTATCAGCTTCCAGTTGCGATTCTTGGGGGTGATTGTAGTTTATGATCTTTACACGTGACCATTTTAAGTAAACGAAGGAGAACCTAGTTAGTCTGTTAGAGATTCGTCGTAAACCTAATTCGAAGAAGAGGGTCAATTTGGAGATGGGCGATTCCGACGATCGACTTACGACTTTGAAAATGATAGTTTATGACCTAACTGCTACTGTAAGAGAGTTGGTAGAATAATTGCATCTCACGAACCTCGCGAAGGCTTCCGCTTTGGTGAAACGGCGAAGCCGCTCTCAACGGCGAGGCCGCTCGAGGAAGAAAGGGGTTCAAGAGGTGGATAGAGATGAGGGTACTGTAGAGATAGATAACGATTCTAATGATGCCGAATCTGTCAAGGAGCGCTCGGGTAATGGTAAGTAAATGAATCCTATGCGTAATCTTCGTATTGACTTTAAGATTGAAATTTTGGTATTCGATGGTTTATTCGAAGTCGAGAAGTTAGATAATTGGTTAGATAGGTTAGAGACCTATTTTTCTATTTATGAATACTCCAATGCTCAGAAGATTTGTTTCTTTACATTGAAATTCACAAGTTATTCACTAACGTGGTGAAAATCCTACCGAAAATACCACGAAGTAGGAAGTTTGAGTTGGAAAGAATTTAAGGTCTTAGTGAGAAAGCAATTCTATCCAATTGGGCATAAACAGGAGCGATAGTACAAATGGCACAATTTGCGCTAAAAGTTTGGGCAATCCGTACAGCAATTCACTATAGTGTTTCATAACCAAGCGTTGGTTTTGGATATTAGTGTTGATGAGTATGGGGTGTTCATAAAATATACAGGAGGTTTTTCGGAGTCCATTAGAAGATAATTAAAGCTTTTTAATATGGAAAATATCGAAGATGCTACCGTTAAAGCAATTACTATTGAATACAAGTACTTGAAGAGTGACAAGAAAGATGACAAGAGCAAGTCGGAGTATAAGTCTAATTGTATGTACGATCAGCAAGGGGAGTCCAAAGGAGACGGGTCTTCATCCATGGGGAATTCATGTAGTCATTGTAAGGCTAATGGGCACATTTCAGATAAATGTTAAAAACTTTACCTAGATCTTCGGCCGAAGGAGGAGAGGAGTAAGAAAGAGAAACGTATACTAGCCGCAACGATTGTAGATCTTCCGAATTTAGATAAGCCAAATCCCAAGCTTACTTTAATGTTCAAGCAACCTATAGCTATCGACGAGGTGAGTAGGGAAGAATATTTTCATATCATCAATCAAGTGAAGCAGAGCTTAGTCGAGACCATCATTGATCCGGGTAGTCAAAAGAATTTAATTTTTGAGGCGCTGGTGAAGAAGATGGGCTTGGTTACTGTGGCTCATCCTAAGCCTTATGGTTTGGGTTGGGTTCAGAAAGCTGCAGAGTTGAAGATCATTAAGCAATGTATGTTCAAGTTTGCAATTACTGAGAAGTTTATTGACGAAGTGACATATGAGGTGGTTCCGTTGAACGTTTGTCAATTCATCTTAGGTAGCCCTTATCTTTGGGACCGAGATGCAATCATTTACCATTAAGCTCGCAAGTATCGTCTTGTGAAGGATGGGACAGAGTTTCATGTCAATGTGTGTAAGGAACATATCATTACCAATAATTTTGTAATGGCGACTCAGACGAAAAGGTTGGTTATACGAGCGACAAATTTATATTGTTGTTGGTGCGACCGGTTCAAGAGGGTCCGTCGGTTAAGGTGCTGCCTACTTTGGCAATGTCTCCTAGGCAACAAACCGATATGGGGAAGTTGCAAGGGGAGTATGAATACTTATTTTTTGGCATAAAAAGGATGTTGTGTAAGAGGGATGTGGAGCATGATATCACCTTGGTGAATGGTGAGCTACTACCCAATATTAGGTTATATCGGACTTCTGTCATAGAGTCTGATGAGATCAGGAAATAGGTTCAGGAACTCCTTGAGCAAGTAGTTATTAATCCAAGTTGCTCACCTTGTGGTTCACCTGTGTTATTTGTTATTGGTACGGAAAAGGGATAAGTCTTGGAGGATGCGTGTGGGTTATCGGGTGTTGAACAAGATTACTATGAAGAATCTTTATCTCCTTCCATGGATTGACAAACTTTTAGATGAGTTGTAGACGGCTCAGTTTTTTACCAAGTTGGATCTTAAGTCGGGTTTCCATCAAGTTAGAATCTGGGAGGAAGATACTTGGAAGACAACGTTCAAGACCAAACAATGACTATTTGAGTAGTTGGTGATGCCCTTTGGGTTATGTAATACTCCAACGACGTTTATGCGTTTAATGAATGAGGTACTTCATACTTTTATTGATGATTTTGTGATTATGTATTTGGATGGCATCTTAATATATAGTCAAACATGGGAGGAACACCTTGGGCATTTACACAAAGTGTTGGGCATTTTGCGGTCACAGCAACTTTTTCTGAATGGGATGAAGTACGAGTTTGGGAAAAAAGAACTAGTCTACTTGGGTTTTTTTGTTGGTGGCGGCGAGCTTAAGGTCGATCCAGAGAAGGTCTCGGTCATTACTAATTGGTATAGACCCCGTACAGTGACAGAAGTGAGGAGTTTTATGGGTTCTTATCAGTACTTACAGAAGGTTATTCGATATTTTTCACAAATAGCTGCACTGTTACATTCTTTGACGAAGACCGGGGTACAGTTTGTGTGGGCAGATTACCATTAGAAGCTATTTTTGTTATTGAAGCGCAAGATTACAGATGTACCAGTGTTAGCGTTGCCCAATTTGCAGTGGCCTTTAGAAGTCGAGATATATACTTTAGGCTATACATTGGGGGTGATTCTTTTATAGGATGGACAGCTGGTTGCTTACCATTATGAGAAATTTATAGGAGTAGTACACAATAATCCTACCTGCGATAAGGAATTTTACGCATTATATCAATCAGTGAAACATTGGCGGAGTTACTTATTGGGGAAGGAGGTTGTGGTACATTCCAATCATAAACCATTACAATTCTTATCTACGCAGTCCAAGCTACAGCAAGCTCGCCATATAAAGTGGATATCGTACCTTCAGCAGTTTACCTTATTGATCAAGTATAAGAAAGGAGTTGACAACAAAATTATTAATATGTTATCTTGACCCCCATTACCGACTATTTCTACTTTGTTGGTAGTTATGCAGATACAGGCTATTGTTCCTTCTGATTACGTTACAGGGTATAACGGCGATAAGGAGCTAACTGTTATTCATGAGAAGTTGCTGCAAGGAAAGACCTGCGAGTATATTTTGAAGGATGGTTTGATTTACAGGGAACAGTCTGCTATGTATTCCAGAGGGTTGAGACTGTTTGCATTGGATTCGAGAGGCAAATTGATCCTGGGTGGTAGGTCCTTTCGGGGTTGAGAAGACTCTTTTGAATTTGCGACGTTATGTCTATTGGCCGAAGATACAGGTAAATGTTGCTCGTGTGATTCGTGGCTGCGGGCTATGCAATATATCGAGGCCTTCCAATCGGAAGATAGGACTGTACTAACTATTGTTAGTTCCTAGTCGACCTTGGGAGAACATTTCGATGGATTTTATGGTTGGCTTTCCCATGACCAAGTGTAAGAATGACTATTTTTTTGTGGTGGTAGATCAATTCAACAAGATGATTGTTCTTATTCTATGCTAGAAGACGGTCACCGGGGAAGGAGCAGTGCGATTGCTTTTAGAGACGTCTGGAGGTATTTCGGGTTCACTTCTTCTATTATTTTTGATAGGGATAGCCACATTTTAGGGCATATTTGGATATTACTATAGGGGATGATAAATACTAATTTGAAGAGAAGTACCGCTTTTCATCTGCAGCCTGACATGCAAGCAGAGGTAGTTAATCAAACTTTGGTTCATTTATTACGGGGATTCCATTATAAGTATCCTAAGAGTTGGGATGAGAGTTTATCGTATCTTTAGTTTTTGTTTAACTGGGCTATTCATTGTTTCACTTGGAAGTCTCCATTTGAAGTTGGTTTGGGGTACTTGCCTCAAAGCCCTTTTGATTTGGCTTTTAGTCTTGGAGACAAGACGGTGTTAGGGAAGGAGGAACATGAATAAGTTAAAGCTCAGTGTTTCATTGAGAGAATAAGCAAGGTCATGAGGCGGTTGAAGCACTATTGAAGAAGACTCAAGCGAAGTATAAGGCTCGACACGACAACATCGGTTTGAGTGAACTTTCAAGAGAGAGACGACCTAGTTTGGTAGCATTTGGGAAAGGAATGACTTAAGGGGGAAAGTAAGAAGCTCAAGCCTATCCATTATGGTTCATTTATAATACTCAAGAAGATTGCTGACAATGCATTCTAATTGGATTTTCCACCATTCATGAAGATGTATTCGTTGATTATACCGAGCATTTGAGTTGTTTGAGATGTTTCTTTTAGATGAGACTCTACAATCGACACTCGCCTACTGTTAGTTGATGACTTATGGATAGAAAGCGAAGATCCATTACAGGAGGATGGTATTCTAGAGAGGAAAGTTCATGCAACGAGATGGGGTGGTATCGAGTCATTCTGAGTTGGCAAGATGGATCAACTACCTAGCAAGTCGAAGTGGTACAATAGGGAAATGGGTACAGCCGTATTCCCACATCTCTAGTTCTAGCTTGAGCAGGAGCTCCAGGCTCCTAAAGGGAGGAGCCATGATCCAGGAGGATCTGAGCCATTTTTTAACTTTTTAAAAAATCAATTCGAACAGACTTTTGGTATGCCAGAATACACCCCTTTTGTATTCGAATAGACTTCTTTTCCTATTTGAATAAATAGGTGTCTGAGTATTCTATTTGAACAGACTTTGGGTCTGCTTGAATATACTTCTTTGCTATTCGAATATACTTTGTTTTCAATTTGAATAAACCCCTGTCTGAGTCTTCTATTCGAACAGACTTTAAGTCTGCTCGAATATACTTTTTCTTGTTCGAATAGAGGCTTGTTTTATTTGAACAGAGGCACGATTTAGCCTATTTCATTAGGTGTTTAAAGGCATATTTATCTTATTTTTTAACTTGGACTTATAACCCTTATAAAAGGGGTAAGGCTAGGCAAGATTAGATCGTGTTAGATCAGTACAATTCTAAGTGGGATACTTAGGGTTTGAGAAGAATTCAATTGTAATTGATTTCGATTAAGCAATTGAAGCTTTAAAGGGATTTTTCCCAACCAATTGGTTTTTTTTTCGTACAATTATTCATTTTAGGGTTTATCTATTCGTATTGTGGATTAAAGTGACATTACCAAAGTTTATCTCAGCTTTCATAATCTCCTTATCGGTAAGATCACTTAGAGTCTCTACCTTTCCTGCAGAGATTAAATCGACCCAACAATTAAGATAAAATCTTCAGAGTTACTAAAAAAACTTAGTTATGCTACGTTAGGTCACTTAATTAACTTTGAAAGAAATTTCTATTAGGAAGATAAATCCTGAAATGAAGGTGAACTCGCCGTATCTCTTTTGTATTCTCATGAACAATGGACCTATTCTCTGACAGATAGTGTAAATCGTCTACCCATATTCTTCCGCAACCCATAACTTCATTCCAAACACAGTGATGCCATATCAATAGGACTATGAATGGTCATCAAAACATTGGAACATTTAAAGAAATAAATCAAATATTGGGATAGCAAAATAAGAAGAAATAAAATTTCAAATCAACAACAAACCTGAATTATGCATCTTATAGGTTTTGTTGAACAAAAAGAGGTTGTGAAGCCAAATCTTCTTAGTACATAGTTGAGCAAAAACCACCTATATATTTCTTTAGCCAATTCCCTGTACTAAATGAAAGTCACACAAACCAAACAACAAAATTAAATAAACCAATTCTGAAATTAAAGAAGTTGTTAGATTAAATCGAGGTTGTACTTGGTTTATTTAGAGAGAGATAGTGGGCAATAGTTAATGCCTTTACTTGAAAAAACCCCTGTAATTTAGACACCAATAAATACTTGCCAATCTGTAACTGTATTATAAGCCCTCATATTTACATCATTTTCATAACAAAAAAAGCGTTTAGTCAATTATGTTTAGAAATCAACTAAAATGGGCATTCTAAGAAATCCTAAACTTTAAATCGCATAAGTAATTAGGGTTTCTGGTAAATCTAATTGTAAAATTCGAACCTTAATTAGAAGCATATGTACATTTCACAAATCATCGGGAGAAGGGATTGTTGCTTTCAGAACTTTTTGCCATTGCTGCAACATGGAGATTTGGAGAAAAAAATAGTTTTGAAAGAGAAGCAATTAAACTCCTACCATCAGCATATTTCTATAAAGCCCAATTTTTTTAAAAATAACTGAAAGAAGGGGAAGATGCCAAAGGGTACACAAAAGATTGGTTGAAACTGGAAATAGAAAAATCGAGGGATGTGATGAGTTGTGAAGAGAGAAATTATAATCATAAATTATGGAAGTAATGAAGGAAGTTAATCAGCTACTAAGGACAAATATTTTGTTGGTTTGACAAAGAAGACTATTTTACATCGGACAATACTGCCCCTAGTAAACTGAAAAACTATTTTACACCCTTGATCTATTTTTCCCCGTCTCGAGAGACTCATCAAAAAGAGTTTGTCTTGATACATGTACCCCAGAATGTAATATAGATATCCATAAGTTTAATGGGGTGGGGATGGGGTGGGCCTGGTATTGAGCTTATCTTTGTGGGGCAGATTCGGGGATCCCCGCTTAATTTAAATGGCATCGGGGTGGGGATGGGAGGTGGGAACCTAAGCGGGGATGGGAATGGTATTTTCTCCCCCGCCCCAAATCTACCCTATTGCCATCCCTACCACCCAACAATTGGGTCTTCTCGCCTAGGGCAACCAAAACAACAACAAAAATGCCAACCAGAGGGTTGGTTCAAAGACCTGCCGGGTGGGTTGTTAAAATATTGATGACACAAAGTAATGAACTACGCGACATAAAGTAGCCAATAAGGGGACGCCATGTGCCATCTTATGATTGGATGAATAAGCAACTAATACTTTATTCCGCGAAGTTGAAAGAACGATGCCCAACTGATGAAGATGACTCGAGTAATTAAGATTGATGCAACCGTTGGCTTTATTTACAGGCGTTAAATTTTAAATTGCACTTTGAATTTGATCTTGATGTACTATTCTTCTTTTTTTTGGTAGTTTGAAATTGTTGAGAACAAAAACTAAACACAATCTATCTAACCATGCATACACCTAAATTTAGATAGAGAGATAAAAGGTAGGCTTTCATTAGGTTTTCTTAGATTACAAAAACAAGCCCTTATAGGGTTATAAATAGAAGCCTTAAAACTCTCCAGGTTAAGAGTCGGTGGGCCACCCCAAAACATGTTTGGATTGGGCCCAACCAATGATTCCTAACTTTTCCCCTTTGGGTATCCCACATCTAAACAACTTACTTCATTAAAACTTCCGCCTTCGGGTAAAAAATTATACAAGAAATGAGTACAATCTTATGTCATAGATGGGCGGTGGGCGTGTATAACGTATCTCATCAAAACCTCCAAGGAAAAAACTATGCTATCAGGAAAAAGAATACAACATGTATGTGCCCATATCAGGTGGAGACTACTCCCCCTGACGTCTGTCTCCCTGAGATGTGTCTCCCAGAGACGTCAATAAATATAAACTTCGCATGCCTATTCCGTATGCCAATTTCTTGAATGTAGGATATACAAGAACCTTCGTGAATAAATTTGCTAAGTTGTCATCTGAACGTACTTGAACAACACCAATTTCATTCATCTTTTGTAAATCGTGAATATAGAAGAACTTTGGTAAAATATGCTTGGTCCAGTTTCCCTAGATAAAACCTCTTTTAACTTGAGTGATGTCAGCAACATTATCTTCATACAGTGTACATAGTAGGGTCCTTCTTAACAAAATCTATTCCACAAGTTTCATTGATGTGATTCACCATAGAGCGTAACCAAAAGCATTTTTTTCTAACTTCATGAAGTGCAAGAACTTCGGCGTGATTTGAAGAGGTAGCAGAAAATATATTACCATACAATAATTTTTGAAAAGTGGTAATACAGTACAAGAATTTCTGTGTGATTCCCCATCGTCTATTTCACTGATCTCCATGATACCACTGTATTACCATACAATGACACATATCCTTACTGAGATTAGCCTTTATACAAGTTTAACAAATATCCTGCGTCGGCATACCCTATAAATTTTCGTTTACCACTTTTCAGTTAGTCCTTAGAAACACAAAGTCAAATGGCATAAAACCAAGCTCCTCACTGGGGAAATAAAATATAAGGGTGGACAGCCACCACCGCTCCACTAGAACATAAACCAATCGGTTATCGCTATTTTCTACCTTAATTGATAAAAATTCCTCAAAACTCATTTCGTCGATCAATTTTTTAAGATAAACTCGTACCACTTCAATACCTTGTCTAGCAATCCAGCGGCATATTATATTATCTCGGTTTTACATACAAACACAAAGAAATATATTTGAATTTCATTCGAGCATTTTATCAATCATTTGTAAAACCACGTTTCAATATGAAAATTTTAAAGAAATCTTATCGGTTTGTCCTTCGATCCAATGCAAAGATACACCCAATTCTCTAAAAAAATATCCAAACAGTACAAATCGGTAAGAGTTGGGATGGTATTGTTAATGGTGAGCAATAACGGTAAGTTACTTGTAAATGTGTCTTTACTTATTCACGTAACTTTGTTATAAGCATTGTGTTTGCTTTGGATATTTGTTGTACGATTGCGATGATAATTCTCCCAACATTTTGTCAGAGTTTGTGGAATCAAATTTGGTCGAGAAAATCCAAACTTAAGGTTGGGTTTTGGAGGAAGTATTTTTGAAGGTGAGTGACAAAAATAATGCGTTATTTTCTTACAGACCAAATCACATAGTTCTGAACTGCGAGGTATTCAAAATTTTTAATTATGGCCACGTTGCTTCTTGTGATTGGCTCTGGTGGCGCACAGATAGCTGTGATCCATGTTATTTGAATTTGGTTGGTTCAAGGTTACCTTACTGCTACATATGTTATAAAGGCTGTGATCCACGTTATTTTTGAAGCCTCCGTCAATCTTCCATCTAACTATAGAAGTTTGTTCTTTTGTACATCATGCATTATACTACATTAGTTTCAAGCAGGTTCTTCAGTTTTGTTACACCTGATCAAACTCTATTATGTCATTAACTAAAATAGCAAGTAGATGTAAAACTGTTGCTATATATATATTAAACCTAAAGAACATCATCAATCTGTAAAGTAGCTTTAGGAATTTTGGCTCAACCAACTAAAGTGAGAACCAAAAAATGATATCCGCAGAAATATTTAGAAAGCATGAAAAACTATACCAACCAGAGAAACACTCAGCTAAATGCCAAAACATATCTATTTTTTTGGTTTTTTGGTTCTTTTTAAGCAAAGAATAGATTAAGTGACGAGAGGCCCCGAACAACAAACAAGGTCAAGCAAGTTAACCGCCGTAGTAGGCATATTACAATGAACGGGAGGGCTGCAGCACCCGAAGCCGCTTAATGATGAGAATCTAAATTAACTCCCCTGCAAATGTACTCAAAACGGAAGCCATCAAAAAGAGAAGCGTGGTAGAGGATGTCCAGTTCTAACGTAAGCCCGCCATACCCAAGAAAGGTTCATAGTTTTTTCTTGGTAGACTTTAACAATGCACTGACAATATGACAAAATTACCGCCCTTCTCAGACCCAAATCTCTCACAGCAATCTACCCTTTGAGAGCCGCTCCGGTCTCTGCAACCTCTGCATCGTTCACCGTGGTGGTGTCATGTCCTGCAATAATAATAATAAGATTAGAGTTCCATATTGCATAACCTATGCCACTAGAAGGACAGTTGTCACGCCATGGCGCATCAGCAGTGACAATATGCCACCCTTCATCCACAATGGGGAACAAACCTTGCAGTTGATTCGCATGAATAAGAGGCGAAACATTGTCAATGTAGTAACTCCTGGCTGTAGAAATAGCTACGTTTGCAATAGTTTTTTTTATTTTTGAAATTCATATCATTTCTAGAATTCCATATGGCGAACATTAAGAATCCCATGTTACTCTATAGGTTCATAGTGCTCTTGCTTGGGGCCTTGTTGTTTTCTGCAAGATACAAGCCCTTTTTAAGATGATCTGTGTAGGTCCATGTTCCGGGGTTGAGAGAGAGATAAGAATAATGCCAGATGTCCTTTATGCTATTGTAGGAAAACATATCATAAGTGGTAGATTCCTCTTCGATGCCACATCCAGGACAAATTGGGTCTTCATACTCACTGCCGTGAGATTGAGCTTTGTTGGGAGACCATTATTCATCGCATGCTATAAGAAGTACTAAATTCTGAAAGGAGCGTTGATCTTCCAGATGGACTCCTAGATCTTCTCCTCATGGTTCAACATGATACCATTGTTAGAGTCTTTGGGAGTAGAGGAGATAACTTTATAAAAGATTTAGCAGTAAAAAGGTCATTTTTCTTTTCTTTTTTGAAGATGGAAGCTGGGGTTAGGCAGACCCCCACCTGATTGTACTAAAAATGTAAGCTTTATATGAAATGGTAAATTCCATTAGAGTCAACACAACACAAATCTGCTAACTCAGGAGGACAATTACCAAGAAAATACAAAGTATCATCTATACAGTGTAAAGCAATATATTAAATAGCTTTAAGAGCCTTCTTAGAACATTTCCTAAAGTACCTCACTCACTTGATTTTTGAGGTGCC